>QEPC01006008.1:1830762-1845886 GCA_003113815.1 Sphenodon punctatus
AAAAAAAAATCCAGGCTGGGCAGTGTCGGTGGGAGGGTGTCCCCTCTTCCACCCGTGCAGCCTGGATGGGGGAGGGAAAAGTGGTTGGGTTTTTTTCTTTTTCTTTTTTTACATTGCGGCCATTCATTCCAATGGCCGCAATGTAAAACAATCCGGCATTGGGAACCGGTACCGGTACCCCCAATATCTGGATTAATCTGATACTGCCGGTACAGCAAAATACCGGCTGTATCGGATACCGGATAATCCGGACTTCCCACCCCTACTCTTCACCCCTCTGACCCTTCTAGATACCGTCCTGTCTCACTCCCTCCTTTTGTTTCCAAGCTTCTTGAGCATGTTGTCTACTCCCGCTGCCTCGACTTCCTCTCTACAACTCCTCCATTGACCCCCTCTAATCTGGCTTCCGCCCCTTTCATGCTACTGAAACTACTCTCGCTAAGATCACCAATGATCTTCTTGTGGCTAAATCTAATCACCTCTACTCCATTCTTGTCCTCCTTGACCTCTCTGCTGCCTTCAATACTGTTGACCACTCACTCTTGCTGGATTCACTTCACTCCCTTGTCTTCTGTGGCTCTGTCCTTGACTGGTTCTCCTCCTACCTCTCTGACTGCTCCTTCAATGTGTCTCTTGCCAACTCCACCTCCTCCTCCCTTCCCCTCTCGGTTGGTGTTCCCCAAGGCTCTGTCCTTGGCCCTGTGAGGTCTGGGAAGGGGTTACGGGGAGAAGAAGAAGGTAGGGTAACAACAAGCCCAGGGTCTCCCAAAGTCTTAGTCCAGAATATGAAGATCATAAAAAGTGAAGCACTGGAAATGTAAATCCACGCACATGCAGAGAAGGATCCCAAAGCAGTGTGTAGGGAAAAACTACACATGGTAAGACACCGCCACACTGTTAACCCACACCCATGCAAAGAAGGCTCTCCTCTCAAAAGGTATCTGAGGGTGACAATAACCATGAGGCTGGTGCGTAAGCTATATGCTACTGGGCGGGGGGACGGGGGCAGCCCTGGTCAGGTCAGGTTAAGGCACAGAACTGATGTACATCCTACCAGGCCAGCTGACAAGCACTCATCCACCCCCAGTAGGGTGGGGGAACAGAACAAAGGGCATTTTCACATGACACTCTCCACCCACTACCCCAACCCACCCCTCACCCACTATACATGTTATACGGCACCCATATCCGGGACCAGTTCCAGGACAGCCACCTACCCAGGCTGGGGCATCAGCAAGCCCACATCTGGTGGACCAGAAATAGATGTCTGGATGAGTGCCTTCCCACGCAGGCCATAGTGGGCCATAGAGGGCCCTTGTCATGTCTGTTATCACCCAGGGTCTATATATCCCTTGTAGGCATGCAAACACCAGCCCCATTCCTCTTGGATTTGAATATGAGAGACGCCTACTGTGCAGCGGTAGTGGCAGCTCCAGTGCTAAAAGGGAATGTCTCAAATTCACAAATGGTGAATCCAAGAACTGCACAGCCCTTCCTCAGTATAGTTAGCAACAATAGAGCTGAAATGGGTAGCACATTTGCTTCCTGCAGGTAATACTCACATTGGGTGTTTTTACACACACATTTCTCCTGCATGTTTGCTGTTACATCCTGAACTTTGTGTGTCTAAATCACTCACCCAGATCTTAAACATATGGCTCTTTGAACTTCTGCATAGAACTTCTCCCAGAACTTTTGTGTGTAAAAAGTTCTCCTGGTAAACTGCTTTGCTCCAGGCAGCTGTGGTCACTTGGTTTCCATGGCAACCTGTCACGTCTACAGCTGCAGCTACTTTAGGCTGCCTCAGGGCAGTGTCTGTGTGTGTGTGTGTGTGTGTGTGAAGAATGCATCCAGGAACTGCCTCAGGGCAGTGTGTGTGTGCGAAAAATGCATCCAGAACTTACTTGTGGACTTGTAAACTCAGAAGATTGAAAAATCCGGACGTTTAAGGTGTGTGTAAAAATGCCCATTTTTTAATAGCCTATCAAGTGCCCTGTTGGTACTTAAGTACCAAGTCAGGTACCTGATTACTCGAAAATATGGGATAATGCTGTTACTGGGTTACCGATTTACCATTTCACCAATTGGAAAGTTGGTGGAAGAAGATTAAAAAACGCTACCAGAAGTAAAAAAAATCGGTACTGGAAGTCAAAAGATCATAATGAAAAACAGTAAATTGGTAATTCAAGTAGCCCATCGGACACTAATCTGATTGGTGATTAGTACTGGATATTACCAGGTTGGGTAGAGTACCACAAGTGGATAAGGGCCTGGAACTAGACCTGGGAAGACAAGGTTTGAATCCTGCCCTAGCTATGAACTCACTGGGTGGCCTTGGGCAAGTCACAACCTCTCAGCTTCAGTTCCCCATCTGTAATAAATGGGAATGTGTTTGTGTCTCTCTCTCCCTGTATTCCCCTCATCCATGTCCATCTTAGGCCATTTTTAACTGGGCACAGCTGGGTGTGGTGGGGCGGGTCCATGTGCACCATGTTGAGCACACACACACTTCCAGTGAGTTGGGAGGGAATCAAACGCACTGGGCCGGGTGTGCGCTGGGTGTACGCCCCTATCCATGCACCACCCACTCCTGCCCCCGTATGGATCATCCCGATTTCCCCTTAGTGCTCCATGCGTGGACATAAGTGTGCGGCATGTGGGTTATGGGTGCACACCCATGCTGCCCTCATATGGGCACTCAGGTGGTGGGGGATGTGTAGACCTTGATGGACGTGTCCTGTTTAAAAATAAACCTTAGATTGTAAGCCCACTGGGCAGGAACCTGTCTCTGATAATAACAGTTGTAATGCACCAGGTACACTGCTGGCACTAAAATAATAATAATAATAATAATAATAATAATAATAAATTCCAAAGGGTATTCATTTCAGGTCAAATTCAATGGGCACATAATGAGAAATTATCCATTTCTTATGCATTAAAAAGCTACCATCAATGTCTGGTCACAATTGTAAAAAAATGGTGGCTGTCCCTCCGGGGCAAATCTTTGGGTCCCCAGCAACTTCTAGCAAGATGCTCACCTCTTCCATGTTGTGATCCATTTTAGAGAAATGGATCAGATGAATAACTGCCTTCCTTTCCAGGATGACATCCTGGCGAGTCAGGGCTCATCCTGAGATTCTGGTACCAATTCATTCACACGCACCACTCCATAAAAGGTCCCAGCACATGCCTCATGGAAGAGTCATTCCTCAATGTCAGGATCACAAATCCAGGGCATGTTCACAACCAAACCCTGCAAACAGTCTGCTGTGAAATACACAGCAAGACAAAAGAGGATGGGTCCCCAGGAATGAACACCACCAATTGCACTCCTGAGTCTGAGGACTAATCAGAGGTGGTGGGACTGCTCCACAGAACCCCTTCCACCTGCAACCTTTCACGTCCCTGGTGTTGCCAAGCCACTGCAACCCTCCCCACCCCTTTGCAAAGCAAAGGTTCAGGAGAGACCTTTTCTTCATAAGTGGTAAATGCAAGACTCACTTAATTGCGATTATGGCAAAATACAGATTATCATTCACATTATAAATTCCTGCCCAATAAGTGTGCATCCAATAGGTGTTTCTATTTCATCTGGAGAACCCAGAGTCAATTGAATGGATATAAAATCTCAGGATTTCATTTGTGAAAATATGCCCATTGTTCTTTATATGCCACAAGAAAGAGAGCCAAAGAAAACACTGTCCCAAATAGCACCATTTGAGCGTACATGGCAGTCTCCTCAGGGTGGTTTTGGAGACCCCGTCTCTTCCCAGAACAGGTTTTTATTTATAGAGCTGAAATGGATATTTTTTGAATACCCCAAATTACCTGAAAAAAATGAAATAATACCCCCCCAAAATTCCTAAAGTCTGGGATGAAATTGGAATGAATAGATATTTACCAGTTGCCTGTATTTCAGCATACTGGTTGTTGGTATTTTGGTATTTCCAGTACCCAGTAAAAAACTGGTTTGGGTATCAAAAAGTACCTGAGATATTCAGTTCTATTCAGGTCCCAGACATTTGATACGATTACGTATACCATTTTTTGCAGGTATTTATTTCAGCTTTAGTTTTCAGACAGTAGCCATTTTTACACAGGATGCACCCGCCCAACCACCCCCCCACCCTCACCTGAGTGCTGTGTGGGTGGGTGTGCGCTCCCATGATCCATGTACCACCCACTCATGCCCAAGCATGGCAAATTGGGGGAAAACCCAAGATAGTCCATGCAGGGGCATGAGCAGGTGGTGTGTGGGCAGGGGCACACACCCAGTGCACACCCATCCCGTCCTGTCTGAAGACGCTCCCCACTCACCAGAAATGTGTGTGTGGTCCACCAAGTGCACACGGATCCGTCTCCTAGTCGTGCCCATGTAAAAATGTCCATAGTAACAGAGTAATAGAATTGAAGCTGAGGGTTCAGTTGCCTACACAGCTCTGTTTCCAGGGACAAAGGTCTCAAGTCTGCAGGGTTATCAGTCACCAAATTTCCTTTTAAAAATTGAATTTGAGTTGGGAATTTTGGTATGAACTGGTATATTCGGTAGCACTATGGCCCTTTTTACATGGGCAGCAATGGGTGGAGGGATGGGTGTGCTGGCGCAGTGGATGGAGGTGGGCGGGTGTCCTTTCCCACGGACACACACCCATCTCCACCCACGTAACCTCCTCCGTTTTTCCAGATGGCTCCATGGGTGAGAGTGGATGGGTGATGGTTGGAGATGGGTGTGCATCAGGTGTGCGCGCGCACCTCCACCCACCACCCATGGTGTTCACATGGGTGAACACTGATAGAACACCCATCCCCCCCCCCCCTGCTGCACCGTTTCCATGAATGCATCCACCAGTGGAACACCCTCCCATACATCCAGCAGAGAGTGGGGGGGAGGGGGGGACATCCATGTAAAGACAGCCTATGACTGTTACTATGGCCCTTTTCACACAGACACTGATAAAATGGGTGCTACATTTTATTATACATGATGCAGTTAAAATGTAACACCCATTTTATCAGTGTTAGAGTGTCTGTGTGAAAAGAGCCTACTAGTACTACTACGTATCAGTATACTTTAGAGTCATTTAGTTAACAGCTTTGGACAAGGGTTTGTGTAATTTTCATTAGTTAACTTCCATTAGATGAACATGTGACTTCAAGATTAAATTTCTGACCCTTCTAAACTTGTGAAAACAGTTGGGATGGGATTTTTACTTTCCTTTTGTCCCTTTCAGTAATATATTCCTTTACCAGTCTCAGATCCATTGACAAATATTTGCTAAGTCCCTCTCGAATTGACATGAGATTTGAACAATTCTATGAATCGTTGCATCTGATGTTTCATTATTTCCAGTGAAAAAGTGTACATATTCTTAGGTAAGAAATGGAAACGCATCACCATTTCCATGTGATGCAGTTTAAAAATCACAGTGCATTTTCCAGAATGGCACGAGACAAACATTTTAGGATCTGGTGGTATCCTACCAAGACAGGCCTACAAAAATCACCAGGATGCAATGATGAATGAATTCTGGATTTTATTGCAGTTGAAAAGTAGCAGAGAGCTGTCTAATAGATCTTCTACTGTTTAGTGAACAGGACTCACATTAGGTAATGGCAGCAGAAAACATTAAAGACAATTGTATATGATGTAGCATTCGGCCAGATTCATTCATAGTGTATAGTCATTTTCAAATGGCATTCTGTGTTCTTTGTTCTGTAGCAGTGTCTAATATTTCTAAACATTTTTAGGCTCTTTGACACCTTAATGGTATACAATAACAGTATGCCTCCCTCTTAGAAAAATGGATACTCTCATTTTTCTAAACATCATGCCTTTACCTTTAACCATTTCCATTTAAATGCAAATTTCAATCATGTCCACCTCTCTGTATTCCAAGAAGAACACAGGAGGAAAACAGACTCTACCTAAAATCCTAATTTCCCATAAACAAAGCTGTTTCCTCCAGGTGTGTAATGCCATGTTTATCTTTCTTGCATCTCATTTTACATGCCATCATTGGAACAAGATAAGAGTGCAAATTTTGCTATTAAATCTCTCTCTTTCCCTCTCTGTTTTTCTCAAGAAGTGGCACAGTTTTCATTTGATGTAGGAAAATTAACAGTAGTCACTACCATAATTTCATATTACATCTACCTGACCTCGCCTTTCAAGGTAGAACTATTCCATTTTCAAGTCTCAGAATTATTACAAGTAGGTGCAGATGTTTATACAATTAAAAGGTGGTAATTTCCTTAGGAACTGCTGACAAATTAAGTGATTTTTTGTGTCGTAGGCATGGATTAATCATATAATTATCATTCCCTTTTAAAGGAAATAATTGAATTTCAGGGTTAAAGATAAAATGAAATGCGATGAAACATATGTAATGCTGGTATCTTGTTTCCTGAATGCCTGGGTTTGGGGGGTAGGTGTTTTTTTTTGTTTTTTTGTAATGCAGCGTAGCAACCCTTCCATTAATGTGCTTCTGTTTAGTGATTCTTCAGAGACAAAGGGTGGTTTCCGACGTGACGCGGTGAGATTCACCACAGTGAATCCCACCCTGGTGTCAATTGCATCACCATGGGTCATGGTGAGCTGCACGGCCCCAACAGACGTGACAGGGTGGCCCCACTGCCTGGGGCCAACCGGAGAGAACCCGGGCCGGGGGAACCCAACAGACGTGATCGGGTGGTGAGAACCATGGTGGGAGCCCCACAAGGCACCAGGGTAGCACGGACGCAGACATGGCTGCCTGAGGGCAAACGATGCCAAAGACAGTGGAGGGCCCTGCCCAGGGAAGTGAAACACAAAGGGAGGGGGTGGAGGGAGCTGCAGCATGATCAACGCTCACAAACAGCAGCCGCACGGTAGGCGCGCACACTTCAAAACGAGAAGCACACACACACACACACACACGAAGCACCACATCCATGCAACAAAGGGGAGCCGAGAAAGGAGGCAGAGGGAGGCACACACCAGGGGGGGACAGGGAACCCCACGGCCGGTCAGATGCACGGGAAGAGGGGGGGGGCGAGGGGCCGGCACAGCCATCCCACCAGGAGGGGAAGGGGGCAGGACCCCAGCGGGCAAGGGGAAGGGGGACCCAGCAGCCCAAGGAGACAGGAGGCAACACAAGGCACAGTGAAGCGCAACAGGTGTTTATTGAGGACACAAGCGACACTGGCCTAGCACAGAGCCATACAGAGTGGGAGCACACAGGGCCAGGGTGCAGGAGAAGGGGCAGCAACAAGGGGGGCACGGGGCCCAGTTCAGAATGGAGGGACCCACCTCAACGACCCACCACGGAGATCACACAGAGGGGTCTGGGGTGGCAACAGCGGGTCCCAGGCGAGGGGGCGACAGGCAGGCAGGCAGCAGTGGGTCCCAGGGGGTCCAGCTATTCTGAAAGCACAGCAGGTGGTGACGTGAGCACCTAGACCACTGACGGAATGGAGGCGGTGAGGAGCCAGCCAGATGACAGATGGGCCCAGAGCGCCTTATACCCAACTGCAGGGGCTCCCATCAGGTGCAGGGGGTGGTACCGACAGCAGGTGCACATAGTGGGGCCACTGCCACAGTCCCCGGCAGAAGCCGCGGCCGACCATGTGGAAGCAGATCAGGTAGAAGGACTTGAAGGGCACAGCTCATCCCGAGTTGCACATCAGAGCAGCTGCATACCTCTGACAGGGCCGCCAGCTCAGGCCCGGAGGGGGGGGGCAAGCCATAGTCAGCCGCAGGGGGCCAGGGCAGGTGAGACAGCTCCAGCAGATGGTAGTAGGCAGCCCTGCGGGAATGCGGATACCCACGGGCGCCCTGCATGCTGATGAAGTAGGACACAGCCATGACAGGGCCACCCTCACACAGGCAGGTTGCATATCCCGGGAAGGCACACACATACTGAGCGGAGGTCGTCTCAGCAGGGCTCCATGCCGCTAGGCCCCCTAGCGGGTCCAGTAAGTGCCCCTCAGGGAAGGGGGTGAGCCCCAGCTCCTCACAGTGCACGCGGCTGTCGCCAGCGGTCATGACATAGCCGAAGCACAGCATACCAAACCTCAGGCACCGATAGGCATCCGGCCGGGTGAGCAGGGAGCGCAGGCTGTGCTGAACGATGGACGAATGCCACAGGTCGCACAGGGCCATGCTCTCGCAGGCGCTCCAGACATGGACAGAGCCCCCAGAGCCTCCGAGCGGGACCTCGGGCTGGGATGCAGCTGCCATGGTACAGCTCCTGGAGGGTCTGAGCCACAGTGGCTGTGGGGGCAGCATGGGATGCGGGGCTGGGGGCCTGTACAGGCAGACAGGGGCTGCCAAGGCCAACAGATACGGCAGGATGGGAACAATGGGGCCGCTGTGGAGGGATGCAAAGGGAGCGGGCAGCTTACAGCTGCCGGCATACAAGGCCGGACAGCCCCATGCATACACACCTGCCTGTGGAGATAGCAATGACTGCACGTGCACACACACAGTTAGGGGCAGCGGCCCGAGCCCTGGGGACCTGCTCAGGGTACTCCCGGTGTCGGACCATAGCTGGTACCTTGGGGTGTGGCACACAACTGAGTCATGCCTGGTGCGGGATGTCCATGAGGCTGGGGGGGGGGGGGCTATACACCTGTGGAAAAGAAAGCACTCGGGCACAGTTAGGTGTGCTAATACCATTTATTGTGCTCCCCCATCCCCGCCCCAGTCCCTGGTGCCCTCGTGCCCTTCTCCCCCCCCACCCCTCTCAATGGTCCCAGATGCCCCCTCCCCACCCCATCCCGTATCCTGCCATGCCCCTGCCCCGCCCCCATCCCCTGCTGCCCCTAGGCCATCCCCTGCCAACAGGGATGGCCGAGGCTACCGAGCCCCCCTCATCCAAGGTGGAGGAGGAGGTGCTGTCAGCCAGAAGGGCTGGGGACCCTTCCCCCTGACCATCTGCCCCCCCTGTGCCAACTGCAGCCATATCAGGACCTGGTGGCCCGGCTGCTGGTGTCCGAGCTGTGGGGGCACGGTCCCCGGATCCGTGGTCCCAGGTGCTGCTGGGGCGGTGGGGGTTGCGGTGCTGGCAGGGCCTGTGGTATGGCTGGGGTGTGGGGGTGGAGGGGGCATGGATCCAGGCACTGGCACAGCACCCAGCGGGGCTGCTGCCAGCATGAAGGCACTCAAGGCCCCGGCCTGCAGGAGTAGGGACGTGCCCTGCTCCAGTGAGCGATCCAGTTTACGGTCGAGCTCCTTGGACCAGCAGTCATGCCGGTCCGAGTGGGCTTGGAGTTCCTCCAATTGGCGGTCCATCAGCCGCCGGTCCTTGCACATCTCCGCCAACAGTGCCCGGTCCCTCTCCTCCTCCTGTTGCAGGGCCTTCGTGGTCCCTTCCTCCAGCCGGTGAACAGCTTCCATCATCTCCTCCATCTGCCGTGTGCTGGTGGTGACCAGCTCCCGCGTGAGGTTCTCTCGGCGACTGCACACTTGTGCTTGGTGCTCCTGTATCCTCTTGGCCACCGGTACCGACAGTCCCTGGCCGTGGCCCTCCCATCCCCAGTGTGGCTCTGTAGGGTGATACAGGGGTAGGTTAAGCATGTGGGGTGCCGTTCCCTTGCCCCCCTCCTGTCTCCATGCCCTGGGTGCTCCTTCACCCCAGGATGGACACCAACGGTCCCTGTGTGGCTCCCTCTGACCGTGCCCCATCCCAGCCTGCAGGACCATGGGGGGGGGGGAATGCTGCCATCCCATTCCACCCCATTTGGCACCCCTCCCCTTGGGGTCCATGCGTGTGACCTGCATTGCCCCTACCTTCTACCTCAGTGTGTGTTCCCTCCAAGGCCACTCGGTCGCTGGGGCTGGTGTCTGTCTGGTCCCCGGGGCAGCATGCTGTGAGGTGCAGGGTGACTGTCTCCTTCTCACCCTCCACCTCCTCTGAGTCAGCTGGGACATGCATGCCCTCACCGGCGGTTGGGATGGGGGTGTGCCAGGTCACGTGCCCAAGGTCCCTGGCAGCTCCTCCTGGGCTTATGTGCCCGGCCGTGCCCGGGGCTCTCTGGCTGCAGGGGTGTGTGTGTGCTCATCCACGGGTCTCTCCTCCTACTGGGCACTGGGCGACAATGGAGCCCTTGCGGTGGACCACCCGGCTCAGTGCATCCAGGTAGGTGGAGGCCCATGTTGCCCACCCAGAGCGCTGGTTGTTGTCCATAATGTCCTTATAGCCCATCTTGAGCTCCTTGATCTTAGTTCAGCACTGTGTGGGTGTGCACTCGTATGCGGTCTCCCCCATCTCCATGGCTATCTGGGCGAACACCTGTTCGTTCTGGGCATTGATCGCCAGCTTGGCCTGCATCTCAGGTGTCACCCAACTAGCAATTAGGTCATGGGTCTCTTGGAGCCCCCACTGACCCCCCCCTGTGGTAGCGGATCCTGGGTGCCAGCTCCTCCGCTGCCTCCTCCTCCTCCGTGATCCCCGCTGCCTGTCCCTGGCTCCCTCCAGCCTCGGGTTCCTCCAGGGTCCGTTCCCTCTTGCTGGTCTGTGTGTGGGTACATTGGGGGCTGCTGGTTAGGCTCCTGGTGGCTGCGGTCCCTCCCTCCTTCCCCCCCTCCCATACACCACCTCTCCCCAGCCCTGACCCACCCTCTCCCAGCTGCACCCCCTACCTTCTTCCAGGGTTCCTCCTGTTGCTGCTGCACCTCCTCCTCACCCTCTCGCTTCATCCTCCACACGTCTTCCACCTCCCTCCTCTCCATCGACTTCTCCACCATGTTCCCCTACTGCTGCCTGCCCTTTAAATCTCCCTCCGTGTGCTGCTTGCTTTTGGTTGCCTAGCAGTGACACTGCGTGCCGTCACCACGGCCCATGGTCATTTCCTTTCACCGTGGCGAAGGGTTTCCCTCCAGATGTTACATTTCTTTCACCCCTGCCGTGGTGAACATTCACCACACTTCTGGACCTCCTCCCGCCCTGCCCTCACGAAGCATGGTTAGCTTCACCCCGGACCGCGTTTGACTGTGGTGAACATCTGGATGCGAGTGAACAGACGTGCACAGCTCTTTCACCACCCCCCGCGATTGACTGAGGTTGACTGTGAATGCCGAAAAGTAACGTCTGAAATCACTCAAAGTTACACTGGAATCTGGTGTATAAAGAAAAAACCCAAACAGCTCCAAACCCTTTATCTGTTGTTAGTCCCTCTTGGTTTACTTTTAACAAGAGAGGGCACTGTGATAACATTCTAAAGAGTGGACATATTTGTATACACTTGCCTCTGAGACAGAAAAGAAACCAGAGATTAACCCCTGAGTCAATTACATTATACCATAGCAACTACTTCAACACAAAGAAGAGAGGAAAAGACATTTTAACTAATTAGTGCAAATTGAAGTTCTGTTTATGGGAAATATTCAGGTGGACAAAGAAAAGTTTAGTGTGATCACAGTCACAGATGGTAGGGTGAATTCTTTAGAGCGTACATTTTCTCATTTTTACTTTGAGCCAGCTCTCACCCCCTGTAAAATTTAACGCAGTGGAATACCATGACATCTAGAATCTCCCATCACCTAGGCATATGAAAAACCTCACTTAGCAGTTCTGGTGACCTTTTAGCTTTAGCACTGAACTTGATGGGGCCATACATAACTTACTCACCTTCCAAGAGGCAGTGTGGACTTGTCAAAGTGACTCTAGATGAGAGGTGTAGCTAGGATGCAATGGGCCCTGGTGCAGAAGATGGAATGCCCCCCCCCCCACTCACCCTCCCAGAAGAAGGATACGCAGCTGCATCTGGAAGTATGCCCCCACCTCTCGTGGGAACTGGTGCACCTCTTCTGCCTGCATCTGTTATAGCTATGCCTTTGCTCAAGGTTGGGATTCAAGGAACCTAGGATTTGGTCTATTGTCAACTCAAACATTGACCTGGTGGGTTCCCTAGGGCAAGTCAGTTCCCCTCTCTGGGTCTGCCTCAGTTTTCCCATCTGTAAAATGTGAGCAGTGACATTTACCTTCTTTTGTTAAGCAAGTCACAGAGGGTACTTTTAAATGAAATGCTACCATGTAGGGGCAGCCAGAAGCCACTCATCCAGCTGCCCATTTGAAGGTGGTGCAGGGGGATGCATGCTCCTATGAGCCATTGCACTCCTGTGAGCCACTCATGGGCACTAACGGGGTACTGCTGAGAAATGCAGAGTGCACAATGTAGAGCAAGCCAAAAACATGTGTGGCAACGTGTGTGGCAACGTGTGTGACAACGGACACCATGCATCACCCACACACATGAACTGGGCGGCCTACACAAGCAGACAGGCTCACTGCATCTGAGCCCTGAGTGGCATGATGGCTCGTCTGGCACTCATGTCCAGCCCCCAACCCTAACAAGAGACCTTAAAGGATATGTGCATTCTGAGAGTGGTGTCTTGTGATTCCTGTGTGTCCCGCCCAGTATGCACCTCTGGTTAGTCAGGTCATGGTCAGGATGGGGTTAATGCCTGCTGTTGTTTCTTGTTTCCCTGGTTTCTATGACTGTGCTTCATGGCAGAGGGTGGGCAGCTGGGTGGGGGTGGAGGGTGTTTCCAGGCGGGTACGGAGGGGGAATGGCTGGCCATGTGAGTTGTATGAGGGGCCAGTCAGTAGCTGTGGTCATGCATGGCAGGGATGTGCGACCATGATGGAGTTTGGATGTTTGGACATTTGGACTAAAAACTTAGTTCAGATTTGTGGGTTCGGTCTGGTGAAGTTCGCACCCCCCCGAACGTTCTGAAAGTTCAGTCCCACTTGGAGGCTTAAGGTGCTCCAGGGACCCCCAGGGACCCCCATGGTGGCATGGCAGGCCAGCTGAGACCCAGAAGAAGCAGAGATCGGGAAGGCTTGGTGATTGGCACCCCGGCTGGGCAGGTAGGTTCAGCGCTTGGCCCCTGGGCATGCCCGCGGCGCCAGGGCTAGCCATCTGAGTTCCAGTGGAAGCAGCAGAAGAGCCCGGGAAGGCTTGGGTATTGGTGGTTGGCACTCATAGTTGGCTGGGCATTGCAGACTGGCAGGCATTGGTGGGTCTCAGAAGGTCAGCCATGCCCCGATGGGAATCGGGTGGGCACCCCTGGGGACCAAGCACTGAGCCTAAGTTCTTCTGAAGAAGGGGAAGCATTTAAGAGTCCTCTTCTTTACCCTGAAAAGAGGCTGGATATGCAATAGCAACTGGAACTGTACCCCAAGCCTAGTTCCCATACAGGTTCTTTCTCCTGTGAGCCCCCAGAATGGTAGCCCTCTGGTTTAGAACTGGGAAAGCTGAAATGCGGAGAGGTCAAAGGACTTCCAAACCAGGAATTAGAACTGGGGTCTCATGACTCCTGTCCTGTCCTACAAATGAGTAATGCTGCTGCCCATGCAAAGGCTGCTGAAAGCAGATGTTCTGCTGGGCTGCCCATCTCTGCCTGCAGGCTATGACAACATGCACAAATCTGCTTTGGGCACCGGCAGGCACTACTGTAGCCCTGTCACTCCTGCTGTGATGGTGACTAGAACTGGAGAACCCAGCATAGAGTGAGCAGAACTGGAGGCCTGCCAGCCTGCAATGCCCAGCCAAGTGGGGGTGCCAGCCACCAAGTCCTGGCTGGGCCTCTGTTGCTGCTCGACTGATGCCTGGCAGGCTGCAATGCCCAGCCAAGTAGTGCCTGCCAGTGCCCAAAATGGGGTTCTGTGTGTTGTCATGGCCTGCAGGCAGAGACCCAGCAGCAGCAGCAGCAGAGGCCAGGAAAGCTTGAGGCTTGGTGGCTGGCACCCATAGGGGGCAGGGCATTTCAGGCTGGCATTGGTGGAGCAGTGGCAGAGGCCTCGCCAGGACTTGGTGGCTGGCACCCCTACTTGGCTGGGCACTGAAGGCTGGCTGACATTGGTGGAGCAGCAGCGAGGCCCGGTCAGGGCTTGGTGGCTGGCACCCCTACTTGGCCAGGCATTGCAGACTGCCAGGCATTCATGGCAGCCTGACTCAGGGTGGTGTGCAAGGACAACTTAAACTGGGGGGCCAGGAAGCCAATCAGGCACCTAAACCCCATGTCCCTGACCACCGAGAAGGGCTGCCCATTGAGCGCAATCAATGGGCTGCCCCCACCCCAGCTCTCGATGACATGGATGGATAGCCCTCCCTGCCTGTAATGTAGGCCCCAGAACCCTGACGGAGGGTCATGGAGCTGGAGTGGCTGTTACTTGATGCAGTGGAATGATGGCTCTCTGTGAGTGGAATGATGGCCCCAGAACCCTGACAGTGGGTCTTGGGGCTAGAGTGGTAGCTTCTAGATGAAGTGGAATGATAACCCTCCCAGCCTGTAATGTAGGACCCAGAACCCTGATAGTGGGTTCTGGGGCTGGAGTGGCTGGCTGCTTCTTGATGTGGTGGAATGATGGCTCTCTGTGAGCAGAATGATGGCCCCTGAACCCTGATGGTGGGTCCTGGGACAGGAGTGGCAGCTTCTGGATGACGTGGATGGACAACCCTCCCTGTCTGGAATGTAGGCCCCAGAACCCTGATGGTGGTCCCGGGGCTGGAGTGGCTGCTTCTTGATCCCGTGGAATGACATCTCCCTGTGAGCTCCCACCACTGTGGCAGAACAGGCCCCCATCGTATACAGGTGACCTGAGGAAGCAAAGAATTTATTTTATTTATTTTATTTTATTTTACAAATTTATATCCCGCCCCCTCCTGCAGTGCAGCTCGGGGCGGCTCACAATAATCAATATCAAACATTAAAATTCATTTTAAAATATAAATATAAAACATATCATATAAAACAGGGCTAGAAACATAATAACCAAAAAACTAAATGGGTGGGGGATTAAAATTATCCCTCCCCACCCTCCCTCCCAAAGGCCTGGGCAAACAGCCAGGTCTTACAATTCCGCCAAAATGTTAAAAGGCTTGGGGCCAGGCGAGCTTCCTCCGGAAGGGAGTTCCACAGCCGCGGTCCTACCACCGAGAATGCACGCTCCATCGTGGCCCCCCGCTTAACACGGGGGACCTCCAGGAGGGCACCCCCGGCAGACCGCAGGAGCCGCTCCAGGGCGCGAAGGGCGAGGCGGTCCCTAAGGTATGAGGGGCCAAGACCGTATAGGGCTTTATAGATCATCACTAGGACCTTGAACTTGGCCCGGCACACTATCGGCAGCCAGTGCAG
>QEPC01006008.1:1848615-1892895 GCA_003113815.1 Sphenodon punctatus
CCCCCCCGGCCATTCTGCTCCCACCAGAGGCCGGGACAGGCCATAACCTCCCAACTCCCCCTCGGTCTCCCCCTCTCACTGGGAGGAGGAGGGTAGATGGTTTGAGTGCAGGTGGTGTTCAACACACGCTGAAGCTGACCAATTGCAGCACAGATAAAATTTAAAGGACTATGTTGTGGCTGTGATGGTGGCAAAGAAAGCTTTCTTCTCCTCTATCATAGCATCTGCAAAGTCTTGTCCAGTGGAGCTGTTCTGGGTGGTGAGGGGCCTGATTAATCTGGGCAACCTCCACCCAGAAATTGAGACATCGATTGCCCGCTGTGACATTTTTATTAACTCCTTTGCAGACAAAATTGCTTGTATTCACTACAACTTGTGTGCTGTCATGTTACCTGCAGAGTCAGAATTTGAGGTTATGAAAGCACAGTCTTGTCCTGTTTATTT
Source organism: Sphenodon punctatus (assembly GCA_003113815.1). Lineage (NCBI taxonomy): Eukaryota > Metazoa > Chordata > Lepidosauria > Sphenodontia > Sphenodontidae > Sphenodon > Sphenodon punctatus. The sequence goes on from QEPC01006008.1 coordinate 1,849,060, forward strand.
GGAGCAGTTTCCATCGGTATCACCCACCAATATGGGGGAGGTGCTTGGGGCAGTGAGGGAAACCAGTTGTGAACAAGATCCTTGCCTGTCCTGGCTGGTGAAAGCCAGATGGGAGACACTGGGGCCATTGCTGGCTGGGGCTGTCAACGCCTCCCTTTGGGAGTGTAGGGTGTTGGATGTTCTTAAAACTGCAGTTGTCTGGCCCCTACTTAAGAAGCCATCTTTGGATGCTGACTCCCCGGCCAGCTATTGACCTGTTTCTAACTTTCACTGTTTAGGTAAGGTTATTGAACAGGTGGTTGGTTGCCCGGCAGCTTCAGGCTCATCTCAATGCCATCAGATTCCTGGACCCATTTCATTTGGGCTTCCATCCTGAGTATGGTATGGAGACTGCACTTGTGACCTTGGTCGATGAACTCAAGGTTAGATTACTGCAATACAGTCTACTGGGGCTGCCCTCAATGACTGTTTGGAAGCTGGTGCAGAATGCGGTGGCTCAGCTCCTTTCAAGGGTGAGGGACTGGGAACACATTACATCAGTGCTCCGAAGTCTGCACTGGTTCCTATAGCTTTTTGGGCACAATTGAAGGTGCTGGTTTTGACCTTTAAAGCCCTAAATGGTCTGGGCCGCCCATATCTGGGAGACCGCCTGTTTTTCCATGTCTCACTGCGGCCCCTGCAATTGTCCGGAAGCACCTCCCTGTGGATACAGTCTGTTAGTCTTATGTCTTGTCTGAAAACTCCCTCAGTTACTAAGCAAGGGCAAAGTTGCTTGCTTGCATTATTGTAACTGAAAGAGAGCCCATATTGGTAGAAATTACTGGCAGAACCCAGGATTCAGAGATTCAAAATAAAATATGCAAAATGCAATGTTTTCAAATGTACATAGGACAAGTTAAAAGTAAAAATCTACCATTTTGGGTTGTTGTTTTTTTTAAATGAAAATTCTTTTTGAATTGTCAAAATTAAGTTTTTTTCACCAGAATTCCATTTTGATATTTTGGATCTTTTGTTTTCAACACTGTCATCACAGACTGGTGAAACTGGTGAAGCAAAAAGTTGACATTTCTATATTTTCACCGAAGTAAATTCACAATAACATCGCACCAATATTATGACTGACTTTCCCAAAACTTTTGACATTTGAAAACTTTTTATGAAGTTATGCCAATGAATTCCCTTAATGGATTACTATAAAAGTGCTTGTTGCCAATTAACACTGGCTGGAATACATTGTATAGCCTCTAAATAGAAGGACTCTGCAGGACCTATGGAGCAGAACTAGCAGAACAGAATTTGGATTACGCACTCCATGGAGAAAGTACTGGCAGATATCGGAGGAGATCTTCAATCTTTTATGAACACTTGGGACCCTTGTGTTCAGTGGTGACTCAGAAAATTATGACTTGGAGTAATAGAAGAATTGGACTTGGAAAAAGTTATCTTGTCAATTAAAGACACTATCTTGTCAATTAAAGACACTGAATTCCTTGGACCCTATTCTGTCTGATTTGGGGTGGGTGGTGCTGCAATTTTATTGTTCTTATTTTGATTGTTAGGCATACCTTTTTTTCTCGTTGTCTTGGAGGGGGGTTGGATTTGTTCAGTTCTTTACGTTGTATATGAATACAGAGGTATCAATACTAGAATTTTGTTGCTGCATCAGATCTATACTGTAATGGTGAGGTTTACTTTGTGGAATTTTTTCAATAAAAAAAGTTATGCCAATGAAACTTCATTAAACTTTCAAGCCTTTCCATTTGTTTCTCTTTTTTTGGTTAAAACTTCATTATGAGGAAAATTCTCAAAGGGCCTCTGAATGAAATCTCTCTCACACAACTTGCTACCCTTTCATTCATGTTACACAGTGGGTGCAATCCTATGGCCCTTGTAAACTACACCTACGTGAGGCACACGTCCAGAACACCCCCACGCAGGCGTTCACACATGCCGTACGATCTGTACCCATGCAACCCCCAAGCCCACACACCCTGCAGCCTGGGGTAATGGAGCAGGAGCCATGCCTGCTCCATCCTCCAGGCCAGTGTGTGTGGGCTTGGGGGGGGGTCGCAGTCACATGGTTTTTGCCTTTGCCCAAGGTGGCTTGCTGCGCGCACGGCACACATGTGCACCTGAACGCCCACTGTCTGGCTGAGCACTGCACCTGCGGGAGGCTTAGGCTGACCACAGGAGTGCAACAGTTAATAACTGATTTTGTCATGTCCTGTTTTATGTATAATTTTATCACTTGGGAATATGGTCCAAACACTCTTATTTACTTGTTAATAAAATAACAAGAGGAGAAAGAGCTAAAAAAGAAGAGATCCCACAACAGAAGTTAAGAACAGAATATTCAGGTTCACAATTTTCAATGCAATGCAAAGCTCAACATATTGAGTGGATCCTTTTTTCCCCTCTCAGCCAGATAGGTATGAATCCATTCTTTTACTCAACTTTCCCCTATGGTATAGTCATAACAATACATGCATAAACAGAAGAGAGAAAAAGAAACATGTCTGTGAATGAGGTATATCTGCTGTATGACATGTTCATTTGGGGGAGTGCTCATGGTTCTTCTAGGACAAGAAACTGTGTGTCTCCAAGCAGAGCTGCAACCAATTACCTGGCACGTCAGGCACCCCATCAAGTCTGGGGTGCCCAACTCTCCAGTCACGGATTGCTGCTCCCTACACCTCCTTGGCCCGCAGGTTGCTCAGCTGATTTGGGGACTTTCCTGCTTGGCTTTTTCTGAGTGAGGGGGAGAGCAACTAGGAGGTCTCTTTCCACCTGTACATACCCCCCGTAATGGGGATGTGCTCAGGACCCATGAACACCCCTGATCTGGGTCCCCCTGGGAATGGGGAACCAATTGTGGGTGTTCACGCAGGTAGGAAGAGGCCTCCTTGATCAGAAAAAGCCAACTGGGGAAGTCCCCAGCTCAGCTGATCATCACATGGACCAGAGAACAGCAACTAGGACTGGAGGAGCAGCAGCCGAGCAGTGAAGTGAAACAGCCTGGGGAGCCATGGGTGCAGGCTGCCCCAGTAATACCCACATTTTGGACCACTGGGTACCCAATGCGGGGGGCCTAGTACTTCATCAAGTGCCCACTGGGATCCACGAGTAGCAAATGTGCTGTTCATTGCAGCTCTATTGCTAAACCTTTTACATAATCCATAGCATGATATTTGCTTGACTGGCAGGCTGAATTCTATATGCTGTACTGTTTAGAGGTGTGCACCAGGGGCCCATGTCATTTTTGTTTTCATTTCTTTGTTTGGAATTTGTTGTTTTCATTTTAATAAATATCAAATTGTCATTTTCGTTTTCGCTTTCGTTTTCATTTTCAATGGAAAACACATTTTTGACTGTAGCTTTTTTGTTTTTCACTATATTTGGCTGAATCTTGGAGAGATTATACCTCCAATAGAAGGCAGTATGTTTACTGAATGTGAGAAATATTGGAGAAAGGAATCCAATTTTAGAAGCAGTTGAATTATTTTGCAAAGATCTTCATATACATTCTTATATGTAACTTTTTTGTCTCACATTTAATGTAGATGAAACTTGGCACACGTATGACCCTTCCTATATTTACTATCTCTGACAACTTTCAGAATGATTAGATAAAGGGCCCTGGTGATATAAGCAATTAACTTTTAAATGTATATCTGACTGTAACATCTTTGTAGTCCAACCAGTGTACATGAGATTTTGCAGGGCTGTATATCATATATTCCCAATCATCTCTGCCAAATATCAGAAAGCTATGATAATGGGTCCCAATTGTATATGCCTGCACAACATATGTAGAGAAGGAGCCTATGCCAGGGATTCTCTTACGTGTCATTGTGGTATAAAATAAGTTTGTAATGCTAATTGGCCAGCAGAAATGTTAACTAAATATCATCATTCTGTGCTGTGACCATCCCAAAATCTCTCTGCTCACTTGTTACTGGGAAGTCAGAAGCATCTGTTTAGGAAAGAGCCTATAGAGATTCTCTTATGTCCTCTGTCACAGTGCTGCATGATGTGATTGTGATGAATACACCCAGGAATGTATTTCTTTTGTGAGCCACCTCGAGTTGTTTTTGAAGGAGTGCAGGATATAAATTAAATGGAAATGAAATGAAAAATGAAATAACTGGCCAGCGTGGATGTGTAAATTATGTCTCCTGATTTCTGGGATGCTATCCCCAAAGTCCCAGTTATGTCCTTTCTATGTCTGCCTGAGGACCACCCCCTATTCTCTCCTTGAAGCCATCACCCATTGGTCCTGTAAAGCTGGAAGCATGCAGTAATTGGACAGAGAATGTGTCTGTCAGTCTTTTGGGTTTCTACACATCCTCCCTCCTATAACCTCTCTCCCCCTGCCATGCCAGGTGCCTGCCTCTGACTGGCACTGTATGTGCTGCTATTTATCTGAATAATGGTCTTCAAGGGAACAACTTCAATTGCTTATAAAATTAGGTCCCTTTATCAAATTATCCTGTAGTTTGGCTTAAATGACAGGGAAGATATGTGATACATTCCTGCTAAATATCTTATAAACAGCATGGAATATACGAATGTTACATCTGGAGATGTATTTTCATGTTAATTTCTTATACCATCAGAACCCTTTATCCAATCTTTCTGAGAATTGTCAGGTATGTTAAGCTTTTGGAGAGACATGGGGTATTTTTGGGTTGTTTTTTTAAATTCAAAACTTATATCCTGCCCCTCCTGCCCAAAGGAAGCTCAAGGCGGCAAACAACATGCAGAAAAACAAAAAATAATTCAACAATAAAACATTTAAAAATAAATCTACACATTTTAAAACAAGTAATAAAAACACACCCTCCCTCCCATACCCCACCCCCTCACCCTAACCCACCCCCTCACCAAAAGCCTGGTGGAACAGCCAGATCTTACACAAATGTCGAAATGACAGGAGGGTGGGGGACAACCGAGCCTCCTGTGGGAGTGAATTACACAGCACAGGGATAGCCACTGAAAAAGATCTCACATCAGTGGCCACCCATCTTGCCCAGGAAACCTCCAAAGAGACCCCCCTAGATGATCTCAGGGGTCGCATAGGCACATGGGGAGTGAGGCGATCCCGCAGATAGGCAGGGCCCAGGCCGTGAGGTGGTTTAAAGGTCAAAACTAGCACCTTGCACCTAGTCCGGTGCTTTATAGGCAGCCAGTGCAGAGCCTGGAGCACAGGTATCATATGCTCCCTGCGGCCCACCCCAGTAAGGAGACAGGTCGCAGCATTTTGCACTAGCTGCAGCCTCTGGACCAGATTCTCGGGCAGCCCCACGTAGACCGCGTTGCAGTAATCCAGCCTCAAGGTGATGAAGGCATGGATGACAGTGGTGTAGTCATAGTCTGAGAGATACGGCTGAAGCCGCTGGACAAGATGTAACTGCCAAAATGCACTCCCCACCATGGCCACAACCTGAGATTCCAGCTGAGCCATGAATTGAGGAGTACACCCAGACTCCGTACCTGTGGGACCATGGGAGGGTGAACACCCCCCCCAACAAGAGGAGATTCAACCACTCCCAGGCCCTCCAGGCCCTCGCCAACCAACATCACCTCCATCTTGTCAGAATTCAGCTGCAGATGGCTCAACCTCATCCAAGACCCCACAGCTGACAGGCACTGGGAAAATAAAGAGACTGCATGGCCTGGGTCGATGGAAAAAGAGAGGTAGACCTGAATGTCATCAGCAACTGATGACACTGCATGCCCTGAAACCCTCTCACGATCTCCCCTAATGGCTGCATATAGATGTTAAACAAGAGGGGGGACAGAATGGCACCCTGCGGGACTCCACACATGAGGTCCCAGGGGGAAGACGTACACTCCCCCAAGATCACCCGATGTGTTCTCCCGGCCAGGAATGAACAAAACCAGTCCAAGAATGTCCCACCAATCCCAGCACTGTCCCACAGGCGAGTCACCAACACCTCATGATCGACTGTGTTGAATGCAACTGAAAGGTCTAGCAGGACCAGTAAGGTCTGACGACCCTGGTCCAAAACCAGACAGAGATCATCAACCAAGGCCACTAATGCAGTCTCCGTACCATACCCAGGCTGAAACCCGGACTGAGAAGGGTCAAGGAAACCGGTGCGGCCCTGATGTTCTTGGAGCTGCCATTATGACACCACACTCAACCATGGTGACTCCCCCGTGGTGGCGGATGGTCCCATAACATCTGCTTGCTCGCCATCAGATGTTCACCATGGTGAACCACAAACGGTGAGCAAAATAACCACGCTTTCGAGGATGGTCCTGGCACCATCCCTGAAAGCGTGGTTAATTGAACCACAGCCAGGAACCGGCGGACGGTAACATCTGTTACCGCCGCCAATTCCGGGCTGTGGCCCAGACCCCAGGTCAGAATCAGGCACAGCAGCCAGATTGGCCGTTGCGCTTGCCCGTCTCCAGGAGGGTGGGTGGCTGGGGGAGTATGGGGGGTGGGGCTGAACGACCGCACGTTGCTCCGTGCAGCCCCGCCCCCTCCCGATTCCCCACCAGAATCAGCCGGCAAGTCTGTTGGACGTGACTTTTTGATCCTGGCTGGGAATCAAAAGATGATTCTGTGATGGGGCCAATAGGTGCCCCGTCACGTCTGAAATCACCCATGGTATTCACAGGTTTCATGCAAATTGGATGGAAGATAAAGAAAGTGTAGCCATGAATATGTATGGTGATTTTCTTAAAATCACAACTTTCAATTGCTTCTAAAATCTGTTTCCTTTATCAAATCATTTCAGATCTTGGTACATGTAATGCTCTCTATTGAGGGTACAATCGCCCCACATTTCATCACAATTTAATAAGAAACACAAACGTTATAGCCAGAAATACATTTTTCAGTGTTTTCCCTTTATTTCAAAAACAAAATGTTGTTTTTGTTTCCATTTTCATTATTATTTGTTGTCGTTTTTGTTATTGCAATAACGATAGTGAAAATGACAATTGTAATAACGAATTGTAATAACGAAAATGCCATGCACACCCATAGTACAGTTCAAGTTCAAGAGGCACTGGCTCAATCTAGGACTGGGCTGCCACCACTTACTTCAGTGTAAGTACTTTGGTAATGTCAACTGTTGAGTTTATTGGGTGAGGGTTGCACCCTATGTTGTTATCTTCAGCCTGTGCCAATTTGCATAGCTGTGTTACAGTCTGGGGAACTATGCCCATTTACATCAGCTGCACATCTGGCCTATGGTTATTTTGGATAAAGAATAAATCCACATTGCAAGGTACTGATTTCCTTACAAATAAGAGACAATTGTGACTTTTAATTACAGTTTGCACAAAGAATAAGCAATCGGTTGCAAGAGCTAACCTCCTTTAGCTTCCTGTATGGTGCTGACCATACATCAATATGGCACACACTTTGGAATGGCATGCATCAGAAAATTAAATCCTAAAGCATGATCTATCCATTGTTGTGTCAGTCCAAAGGAATAATGAACAGTTATTAATTAAAAATAGACTACCAGCATGATCCTACAGCTATTTAATGCTGATGATAACCCTTTGTGCCGGTGTAGGTCTCACTCACTCACTCACTCACTCACTGTTTCACTACAAAGGCCCAGAGCCAGCAGTGTATGGCTGCAGGATCATACCCTAGGCCAGTCATACACTGCCATCCAGACATGTCATCATCTTGACTTAAGAATCTAGCAATGGCCAAAGGCCAAAGGCGCTTATAATAAAAATATTGGATTGGATTTAAGAATCACACTTCACCTCAGATTGACTTTGAGAATCAACCTTACAGAGGGAGGAGAATGGAGGAGAACTCAGGTAATGGAACCAAAACAGCACATCAGGAGTCATGAATTCCAAGCACAAGTAGAAACAATATTAGCTCATTAAACTTAATGCCTTTTGAGGTGATTCTGCTGTACTTTTTATATTGCTTCAGTGAAATATAAATGCAGTGTCCATCCTGTGTGCATGTGTGTGTGTGTGTGTTAGGGGGGAGGGGAATCTAGTCATCGGAGCACTGGAACATTTAGGGAATCCTCCAACAACCAGTACAGCACAGCACAGCACAGCAGCCTATAGTTTCACTGGTGATGAGGGGAGCAGAGGAATGAGTGAACATGCTTCAAATTCCTTATGCAACATTGCACTTGTTCTTGTCTCCTTGTGTCAAATTCCCGAGTGCTACTGAATCATATGATGAGAAGGCCCATGGTGCATTATATCTGAAATATAAAGATAGACCATTTTCTTCCTCCAAAAGGTTGGTAATTATTACCTCATAAAAAGCAGGAGGGATTTATATTTTATTTTTTGCCATCACCTATGGGTAGGAGTGAGCAGAGATAATCCACTGTCAGAGCATTTCTAATTTTAACTAGTGTGAGCATTTCTCAGATAAGTGAAGAAAGGTAGTGTAACTGTGCATTGATACATCCCAGACAATGAGCCTCTGGACCTACTGTAAGTGCTGATAATACAGACCCAATGCCATTCAATGTCTAAGTCATTTCAAACAACCATATTTAATGAAATTTGAGTCTATACCGCCCTGAGCAGAACACTAATACAGCATGAGGCACTGAACTACTTGCACATCCCATTCACATTATGCAAAGAGAATATTAGGACAGCTCCAAATGACAACTTGGCACGCCGATGACTTTTCTTCATCCGGAAATACTACGTTACCAGGGCTGAGACACAACCAACATTACCTCCTGAAAACTAGAGGGTTTGATTTCTTATTGGCTGTTGAGAATTGCCTTGGGATAGTTGTACATTTCACATAAGAGAATTTGAGCTGAAAACACACACACCAAAAATATACATAAGGAAAAGAAACCTTTGATAACTATTGTTTAGGTGAAATTGCAAGTATTAAACTGCAAGGAATAGCAAGGATACAGGGAAATACACGTTGTAATGAAGAACTGAAACAAATGTGCTGTTGTTATTTGCATTTTCAAATAGCCCTCCAAATTTCCAAACAAAATGTGCGACTGGAAAGGGAATGCACATATCCACTTTTGAAGGGGGCGGGGTTCCATTTCACATTTTTGTGGGTTTTTTGGTTCACTTACTTTGGTTTTTCGGTCATTTCAGTTATGCCATGTTTGACAACTGTGCATGATCAATAGTGCTATTGCTCAAACGATATAACTAAAATACCAAGATGACTGAAAAACATAAATAAACAAACCAGCCCTTCTCAAGCTGGCCCTCTCCCACCCTCACCCCAGTAACCAAACTGGATATTCAACAGAGCAGAAACACATAGCAGTTCTTATTCATTTTGCTGGTTTGGGTATGGTAAATTCTCAGGTTTGCTTGGATTTTTCAACTATCAGTTTTAGGTCTGGTGTAAGGTATAATTCCTTAGACATATCCTACATGATAATATGTGAGTAATGTTGAGGTAGGTTTCCTTTCAGAAACGTTAGTCATATTGCATGGCTTAACTCTAGCGTTATTTAAAGCCACTCTTCAAGCAATTGTGTAGTATACTTGGAATTAAGAGATGGAGGGTTCCCATACTAAGCCATACCATGAGGCCCCCAACCCAGACTACCTCTGTACCAATTGTACTGGTGCACAGGAAGCCAAACCCAACTCCCTCTACATTCTCTTCAACTCTGCTCCAACTAGAGTATAAGTTTGTGGTGGAACAGCTAGCCATTGTTAGATTCCAGGTGGGGAGAGATAGGAGGAGCAAGGCTGAGAATTATGTACCAGTGCTTTTATGCAGTGCTCCACTGCCTTTATAGATGAATTACCTTCACACCCCGATGCCTGCCCACAGGCAGTGCTATCTGAGTGGACGGGTTTGTCCCACTCCTTTAAAAGGAGGAAGACGCGAGGATTGGCCAGCAAAGGAGCAGCAAGCGCAGGGGCCTGACTGCTCAGGTTGCCAGGGACAACCAGAGGGCACAAAGCAAGATCCCGCACTGCGAAACTTGCAGGCACCATTTCGGCTTCACGATGGGCTTACAGCAATTTGCCCTTGCAGCCTGAGGAAGAGAGAAACACTCACCTACCTTCCCTAAATGACACTGTTGGTAACATACTGGACATCGCCTTTGATGAGGCCTGGAAGGAACCATGATTGGCTGTGGAATTAGTCGTTTTTTGCCTACCTTGCAGTACATGACAATTTAATTGGCTGAGCTAGACCAAGTTGGGTTGGGTTTTGGCTATAAGTTTTCTGTCACACTCTTGCAGGTATCCAGTGAGTTATTTAATGTTGTTGGATAGTTAACAGCAGTTGTTAAGGCATCTCCTTACAAGATGGAGCTAAACATGAAGCTAGAGCTGGGGTGGCCAAGTTTCAACCAAGTGCAGGAGGGAGGTTGAGCACTGAACTCAAGGACAGGGGTGATCTTGGGTGGGCCTTTGCCTCCTATCCTGCTTCTGGTCACAATTAGATAATATGCCTCCCCAACAATCCTGGTGACAGGGGTAAGAGTGACCTGAGGAAAAAAAAAATTAAGTAAGGGCAGTATGTGAGTGTACAAAATTTTGAAGTTTGTAAAGTGGACCTGGGAGGTGGAATGTCCCCTCCTTGATTGTTAACCATATTTTAATAAAGAGTGTGGCCATTAAATTCCACACACCGTGTGTACGTGACTTCTTCCAGGTTGCAGCTACAAGTGTGCATGTCCAACAGCCATAGTGCAAACTCAGAGTCCTGCGGTGGCACCCAGACTAGGCAGACATGCTGCTCACGTCATACATGATGATTGACCTGGGTCTGGGGTTCCCACACTGCAATGGTATGTGTGCAGGTTTAATATGGCCGTTCCTAATTTAGATGTTCTTAGTAGGGCTGCACTGGATATTTTAAACATATATTTGTGAGTATTTCTTAGGATCTGAGGACTAGTCCCAAGCATTGGGGTCGGTCCAAGGACCCTCAGATAATACTTGGGCAGTTTCTGAGGACAAGGGTGAGGAAGGGGACAGATGGAGGCTGGAATGGAGGGAATGGTCCATGGAAGAGGGAGTGGGGGCCTAGCAGATGCTATGGGGTAGAGTACTCACCCTCTGTAGGGAGTCCAGCGATGCGTGGTTTCCTCCGGGGCCGGGTCAGTTTTAAAAAACAAAAAAAAGCTGGGCATGTTAAGACGGGCCAAATGGCCCCTTCTGAGCTTGCTCAGACCTTTCCAAGATGGCCCCTGCAGCGTGCTGACGCTGCCAGAGTCATCTTGGAAAGGTCTGAGTATGCTCAGAAGGGACCCTTCGACTATTCTGACCATGCCCAGTTTTTTTTCTCTTTTTAAAAACTTACCTGGCCCCGGGGGAAGCCACACATCACCAGAGCCTCTCTGGAGGGCGAGTACTCTACCCCTGTGCCCATGCTTGGCTCCCACCCACTTAAACACCTCACCCCTGAGTCCCTGCTAGGCCCCCACCCTGTCCTCCACTGGCCTATTAACTCCCTGGACAGTGGGGGCCAGGGAAGGAGGAGCAGGGGTATAGCACCTGCACTCAGCTGCACTCGGCTGAGGTTTTCCAAGGACTGAAGTTTTGTGGCCTCATCCTCGGACCTTGGAAAATCGAGTTAAATACATCGTTCCTTGGTGTTTTCTGAGGAAAACCAAGAACCGGGTTGTAGCATTAGTTCTTAGCAAGTCACAGAAAGGGTTAAGATGAACAACTAAATATATTACTACATTTATAAAGTGACACTTCTATGACCTTTGCTGCAGCCTAGTGGCTAGTATAACAGTAAGAGGTAAAGGGTTGTTAAACAATGGGTTTTTACGCCTTTTTTCCTAACTACTCTGAAAAAAGATGAAAGCATTTTCAGTTTTCTCTCTGCAGTTCAGTAAAGGAGCGAACCAGGTATCATATGGTAAAATGCATAACACAGAACTCTTGCTGCACACTTCGATATGAAGGGAACACCCTGCTTGTCAAAAATTGCTCTTAACTGGATTCAGATGAGAGAGCTATAGTACATGGGACACTCGACATTTGGGAAAGCTTAAATGCACTTTTGAAAAGGAAAAAAAAGCCCATAAATCTGGGAACTCTGCCCTTTTATCAACTCTTTATTGGTCATGATATTTTAATTGCATCCAGTGTAAATTTTTCAGTCCATATGTAAAGAAGCTGAGGGGGGAGGGGGGACATTACTCTGCTTGTTCTTATGGAGGGGACAATCTAAAACACTAAGAGGATTATGGATAGCAGGGATGTAGCTAGGTTGGATTGGGCCCAGGGACAAGAAATGGACTTGGGCCCCCCTACCCCCTATCCTCTCCTCTGCCCCCTCTGCTTCGTTTCCTCAGAATCTCTATTGCAGAAAACTGTTCCCAATTATATTGGCAGGGATGCGGTCTTCAGAAAACAGAAGAACCCTGTAGGACAGACAATCCACAACTCCTGCTCCACCCCAGCTCCAGACTAGAGCCCTGAAACACAAACAACTCCTAGCACCTCAGAGCCCATGGAACAGTCCCTCACAACTCCACTGGATGCCCCCCCATCATAGATGCCCTCAATAGCACCATAAAAAACACCAGGCCATCTCCTAGCTAACTCCACAGAGCCCCATGCAACAGATGCCATCCAATTCCAGAAAATGGCTCCATAAAACTGTTCCAGAGATGCAAAGGGAATTCCAGACACACGTTCCTCTTTTTTAAACATAAATTTGTTACCGTCAAGTAGTAAATACAAAACAGCTTTGCAGTAAATCTTTGGCATCTCAATAATTTGATACTGCTAGAAAATTAAATAAAAATCTACAAAACCTGGGCCATATTTGACCTCTTCTTTTAAATTAAAGGCTGCTTTAAAAAACGGTGTTTGTTTCCCACCATAAAGTTTTACAACAACCAACTTACTAAAACAAAAGGAAAATAGTCAGTTTTTCCTAATTAAACACGTAGGGTGCAATCCTATGGTCCTTGTAAACTGCTCTGTATGCGAGGTGCAGGGCCAGGATGCCCTTCTCTGGTGTGTATGTGTGCCGTGTGTGTAGCAAGCTGAACATGCCAAAGGCACAACCTGTACTGCTGCGACCCCCGAGCCCACACACCTGCCCGCCCAGGGGATGTGGACCTAGCTGTTTCTCCAGGCCCACATGTAAGACAGTCATGTAAGACAGTCTCCAGACCCACTGTAAGACCTGGCTGTTTCGCCAGGCATTTGGTGAGGGGGACGGGTAGGAGGTGGGGGGGGTTTAATAAGGAGGCTTTTTGCCCGGACCTCTTTTATTGGGGATTTTATGAATAATGTTTTATAGTTTTTTATATTCTATCTTTGTGTTTTATATGTTGTACACTGCCCCCAGCTACCATTGGGCAGGAGGGTGTTAGGTTCCGCAGCGGTTGTCCGTGGTGGCGGGGCTGAGACTGACATCCTCAACTGGCTTGCGGTGGGGTTCAGAGGTCTGAGGCTGATGTAGGGGGGGTGGGGCCAATTAGTTGTGCCCCGCAGTTGGCCAGCAATGTGGGAGAGGGCCCCTGGAGCATGCAGGCGGAGCACAGCAGGGAAGTAGGGATGTGTGAACAGAACCAGGTTTGGATGTTTGGCCGTTCGGTGGTTCAGATCGAATGTTGAGTTTGGATTCAAGATTTAATTTGGTCGGGCTTGGTTTGGTCTTTAGTTCAGTGCAATCAGAAACTGAAAATGTCATTTTGTATTTGAAATAAAGGAAAAAAACTGAAAAACATATTTCTGGCTATAAATTTTGTTTTTCATATTCAATTTTGATGAAATTTGGGAAGAATGTACCCGCTATGAGGTGCATTAAGTGTTCCAAAAGTTGGAACGATTAGATAAAGGGAACCAATTTATGAAGCAATTGAATGTTGTGATTTTAAGAAACGCTCCATACACATTCATGGCTACAACTTCTTTATCTTGCATCCAATGTTCATGAAACTTGTACATATTACGTCCCTCTATATGCTTAATATTTATGCCAATTTTCAGAAAGAGTGAATAAAGGGTCCCAAAGATATAAGACATTAATCTGAAAATACATTTCCAGCTGTAACATTTTGATATTCCATTCTGTTTACAGGATACTTGGCAAGAATGTATCAAATACCTTTTTTGCGATTTCAGCAAATGTACAGGAGATTTTGATAATGGGCCCCAATTATATAAGCAATTGATGTCCCTGTGAAGATCATTATTCAGATGAATAGCAGCATATTCAGTGCCAGTCAGAGGCAGGCACCCTGCATGGCAGGGAAAGAGAGGCTGTAGGAGGAAGGATGTTGAGCAACCCCAAAGACTGACAGACACATTCAATGGCCAAACACATTACTGCAGGCTTCTAGCTTTACAGGACCAATTGGTAGTGCTTTTGAGGTGGGCATGGGGGCAGCCCTGAGGCAGGCATAAGCAACATAACTGGGACTTCTGAGATAGCATCCCAGCAGTCAGGAGACATAGTTTAAACACATCCAGGCTGGCCAATTATCATCACAATCACATCCTGCAGCACTGAGACAGAGGACATCAGAGAATCTCTATTGACTCTTTCCTAAACAGATGCTTCGGACTTCCCAGAAACAAGTGGGGGAGATATTTTGGGATGGTCCCAGCACAGAATGAGGATATTTGGTTGACATTTCTGTTGGCCAATTCACATCACAAACCAATCTTATACTACAGTGACATAAGAGAATCCCAGGCATAGGCCCCTTCTCTACATATGTTGTACAGGCATATAAAATTGGGACCCTTTATAAAACCTTTCTGATATTTGGCAGAGATTATCATACAAGTATAATATATAGCCCAACCAAATTTCATGTACACTGGTTGGACTACATAGTTATTATATTCAGACATACATTTATATATTAATTGCTTATACCACCAAGATCCTTTTTCCAATCCTTCTGAAATTTGGCAGAGATAGTAAATATGGGAAGGGGTATAAATTGGACATGTTTCATCTACATTAGATGTGAGGTAAAGAAGTTACAGCTATGAATGTATATGTAGAATATTGCAAAATACAATAATTCAACTGCTTCTAAAATCGGATTCCTTTATCCAAGTGTTTTGAAATTTGGTATACTTAATGCTTTCTACAGGAGGTATAGATAACCCAAGCTCCAGCCATATAACATAAAAAACAAAAATGTTACAGCCAATAATGTGTTTTCCATTGAAACCAATGGAAATTCAATTCCGAACTCACCGAATGCATCCAAACTGAACATTCGAATTCGAGTTCGGTTTGCACATTCGGTTTGGTTGACCAAACTATTTGAGTTCAGTCCAAACTCCAAACTTCCGAACCACGTTCGCCCATCCCTACAGGGAAGGGCCGCCGGCAATGCTTTGGCGTTCGGCACGTCTGCGCACATTGCAGGGCAGGGCTTCCAGGGCATAAAAGGAAGCCGGTAGCTGGGAATTTTGCCAGTGATCAGCGCAGCTGTGAGAAACTGGCCCTGAGATTGTGATTGTTGTTTTTTGAGGAGTTTGTCAGTGTGGTAACATATCTGAAGTGATGGTTGTGTCATGTTAGTGTGTGTAGGTGTGTTTGTATGTGTGTATGTATGTTGATAAAATGTGAGTGAAGTGGTGAAGCCGTGTCTTACACCCTCTGTGTTTGGACCCCACCCTATGATTACATCCCCTGTGCAAGTGGAAACCTATACCTTCCCTTACACCCCCTTTCTTGGAACTTATTCTGTGGAACTTCACAATGCTCTGCACTATATTCTCCCCCGGGGTGAATCCGTGTGTGTGTGTGTATTTAGCAAGGGGTGTGGGGGGGCATGAAGGAGTGGTCCCAACAAACAGCCTTCCTGATCGCCATCCCTATGATGATCTGGCCTTCTTCTGTAAGGGAGTACTAGGGCCACACAAGATCCTGAGGGAAATACTTTACATGGAGAAGAGTGCTGTATTTGAGGTCCAGCTATAGAGGGAGAATGACTCCCTTTTCCCTTCTTCCACTATCCTTCCCTAACAGAGGGGGCGGTATAAACATAAATAAATCAATAAATCAATAAATCAGCAGTTATATTGGAGTGTATCTGCAGTAATCTGTGGTAAATTATTAAACATTTTTAAAAACTACCAAGCTTGTCCAAAATTTGGGCTAGAAGTCCTTGCTCATGCCTTTCGCCAGGGATGGGAAACCCCTGGCCAGTGACCAGTTTTTATTTGACCCCTTTGCAGTTCCTGGATCTGTCCCATCATGGTTTCAGCCCCTTCCCTCAAGCACTGAAGGAGTGCACTCAGGAAGAAAGGAATAGAGTTGGGGGTATGAACTTGAGGTTAGGAACTGGATTTAGATCCCACCAGTTCCCATCCCTCAACACTTATCTGGACCGTGGTGCTTGTCCTAATTTTAAAATGGTCCTGGGGTGAAAAGGGGAAGGTTCCCCACACTTGCCCTACAGGCTTACCAACTTTCCCATTGACACTGCCTCACTGACAGGGTCAATGGGAGTTTTGCCTAAGTAAGAATTGCAGGAAATAATAACCCTTTATTTTTGCCTTGTGGGAGAAAGGCTGATGGAGCACAGCGGGGAGAAAGGTCCTGCAAAGCTAGGAGACCAGTGCACTCAGGCACTGAGGCACCGCCTACCCAGCACGGTGGGCCCTCCCCACACTTCTGGATCCACTACCTCCCCAGCTGCCTGTTGGAGTTGAGAGGTTTCTCTGCTGCCTGCAATAAGGAGTGTTTCTGGGACTGGGAGAGCAGCAGCCTCTGTCCAACTTCCCTGCTTTGCAGTTTGTGCTTGGGACTTCCTGTCCCTCCCCCCTCTTTCTCCAGGCCTCCTACCCCCACCACCAGGGGGAACATGGAACATTACAAAATCAGTGTTCCAATTGATTTGGAACATTGACTTTCTCCTCGTGACTCCCCTCCAGACTCCACAGCTCCACTCTAGCCTCACTCCGCTGAGAGAGCCCAAGGCACGGTGTGCTTGCTGCTGCTGTATCAACTGCCTGGCCTGCCTCGTGGTGTTGCCACATGCCACACTCGGCTCCAGCGCCATGCAGAGCGGGTGGGGGGAGGGGCAGCACTCACTCAGTTCAACTTCTGCATGGCATGCTGCTTCCAGTGCCAGTCCCAGAAGCTTGAGTTCAAAACAGTCTACTGATATTCTCAGAAGTGAAGTCTGTGGCTGGTCGACCACCAACATACATGCACCACACGGACTTTGAGCTGCAAACTTTGTTTGTGGCAGCAGCATAGGGGTTATCTAAGCTAGCTACTAACAGGGATAAGTTGTGCACCCCCGCCCCCAGCATGGACCCCAGGACAAATGTCCCACCTGTCCCTATGGTAGCTACGCCCCTGATGGATAGGAGTGCACACAGGGGTAGTATGTCTCAGTGGTTAAGGTCTTCAGCTAGGGATTTGAAAAACCTGGATTCTAGACCCATCTCTTCTATTAATTGCCTTGGGAAAATCTATTTCCCCTCCCACTCTTTTTCTGTCTTGTCTAAAGATTATAAGCCATGATGGGGAAGCCCCAGCCCATGGGCCAAATGCAGTCCAAGCATGTTGTTAATTTGCCCCTTTCCAATTCCTGGATTTGGCCCATGGATCTAGACCTTGAACAAAAAATCTCACAGAGATTCACGTTACGCAGAAACTTACTGGATTTCCCACTGCTTTTGGCCTTTTCCGATATTTTTCACAAGTTGAAGGGCTGCCATGTGCTGGACCTAAGCCATGTGTGTGCTCTGCATACACCCCCAGTGGCTATGGAGACCAAACAGTGCCAGATAGATGCTGGGAAAGGGCTGGAAATTGCCCCCAAGGTGCTGTATAATGGCCATAACATTCCGAGAAAGTGACAAAAAAGACCCAGAAAGTGACAAAAAGTCCTGGAAAGAGATGAAAAGAAAGAAAGAAAGAAAGAAAGAAAGAAAGAAAGAAAGAAAGGGTGGAAGCATGGAATCACTGGAAACTGACAAAATACTGACGGACATCTGCAAGCACTCCCGATAGGTCAGTTTTTCCCTTTGGAATGGCAACACTTGCTCTCCTCTCAGCCCTACATGGTTCTGTTCCCTTCCCTCAAGCACCAAAAGAGTGGGCTCAGGGTAAAGGAGTGGAAAGGGTGTAAAATGTTTTTGTTTGTCAGAGCTTTTGGCAGGCTGGGATAGAGTTTGGGTGGGTGGTTTTTATGGGGTGACAGTAGGGATTTTTAGGAGTTTTTCATTATATTTTATATTTTTTAGAGATGGGCGAACAGAACTGAGTTCGGAAATTTGGTTTATTTGGTTCGAAAATAGAGTTCAGTTCGGAAGTTTGGTTCAGTCGACCGAACTATTTGAGTTCGGTCCAAATGCCGAACTTCCGAACAGAGTTTGGAAATGCAAACCCCATTGAACTAAATGGAATATTATCTTATAGGGATGGGCGAACAGAACCGAGTTCGGAAATTTGGTTCGGTTCAATTCAAAAATCGAGTTCGGGTTGGAAGTTCAGTTCAGTTGACCAAACTGGTTGAGTTCAGTCCGAACTTCCGAACCGCGTTCGCTCATCCCTAATATTTTTACTATTTTGTGTGTTTGCTTTTGTAAACTGCACTGATCATTCAGGGAAGGGCAGGATATAAATGTTAATAAATAACATAATAAAATAAAATAAAAATGAGGGCATGCACTCAAGAATAGAGCATGGATCCATGATCTGGATTGTCCACTACCTGAGCACACCCCCTTGCACACTTCCACCCCTAACTCCTATCCATTGTGAAGAGCTTGTACTCATCAAAATGGTCCATGGGAGGGGAAATGTCCCTCGTCACCCCTATTGTAAAATTTTAAGGGCAGAGGTTGTCTTTTATGATATGTTAGTACAGTGCCTAGTACAATGATCTAAGATGGGTGTCTATTTTTAATGATGCAAATAGAAATATTAGCTTTGAAATCTGGAGAACAGTGTTGCTGAGAATCCACTGAGCCCATTTTAACTATGTAGTCCGTGTAGCCTTTGTTAAACTACATCTATCAAGGAAAAGGATTAGCAATTTTTCCTGCCTCAATTAGAGCTGGAAAACAAAATCCATGAAAATGACTAAGACCACTTTTACATGAGTGGCTGAACTTTAGCGGCTTGAAGGTAGCGGTTTCTGAAAAGCCGTGTGGAGTGTGTTTTGATGCACCCGAAGTAGCTGGCCTCCATAGGAATTGCGGCTCATGTGGTCTCTTTGAAGCCGTATTTGGAAAACCTCGATATGGGGCTTTCCAAATACAGCTTCAAAGAGACTGAGTGAACCGCGATTCCTATGGCAGCCGGCTACTTCAGGTGCCTCTAAACACACCCCACATGACTTTTCAGGAAGCGCTTCCTTCAAGGTGGTAAGTAGAGCCTCTCATCTAAAAGTGGTCTAAATCTGTCAATTTTACACTGTTGACCTGAACCTGACAACATGAATGGAAATTTCAGATATCTGAGTTAGTTATTTCAGTTTGGTTATTTTGTCTCATACGTTTTGGATTATTTCGTAACTAGTTTAAGTTTTTCCGTTATGCCATTTCAGCACTATTAGCACAATTGCGCATGCCTGATGGAAGTAAGTGAAATACCAAATTAACCTTACCCAAAATAATTGAAGGAATGAATGAAACATTTAAGTGGAGTATCCGAACAAGGCATGAATACCAGTTTGCTGATGTGGATATAATTTGGATATTCAGAGGCTGATCTGTTAAGAAAAGGTCTACTATTCTTTTCAGCTTTAGCTTTGGTTTAAAATCCAGTGTACAAAAAAGTCCAATATTTAGGAAGTGCTGTTGATTTTTTTTTTTATATAATCGAGTCAATTTTAAAGGTATCTGAGTTGAGCACCCCAAAATAGAGGAATCCTAAATGTCTATTTTAACCAATATGAGGGTGGGGAAGCCCTGGCCCATGGGAAATGAAGCCTGAGCTTCTTTAATTTGGTCTCTTTCCAATACCTGGATCCGACCCAGGGAACCAGTCCCTACCCTCTGAAAGAGTGATCACAGATGAAGGCAACGGAGAAGGGAACAACGATTGGTGATGGATGCATGGCATAGATCCATGATCTGGACTCTCCCTTCCCTTTGACCTCTCCTCCTCCTAAACACACCCCTTAAACACCGCCATTTCCAAACCCTATCTAGCCTGTAGAGGTTGTACGAATTTTCAAAGTGGCCCATAGATGGAAAATGGTCCCCTTCCCCTGCCTGAGTAAACTAACCTTGTCCGGGATGTGATACCTAGCCCATCAAGCTGTTTTTTTCATTACTAATTTTTCACTCTCCCTTTTAACTTATTTTCAGTGCTTACATTTGTGATTGCAGGGACATGCACCAAATATGATCAAATTACACATGAAGCTAAGGGAGGCAGAAGGTTGCTCTTACCAATGCATGGATGCCATTAAGTCATTTTGAAATCAATAATCCCCTCACAATTCACAGTGCCACTTGACTGGACCTACAGATGTAAATGAGTGTACACATCCCACTATATTTGTAGCCTCATATAATCTCCTCTTCCCTCTCAGTTTCTACCATTTTTCTTTGCCTCCGTTATGCACATGAAACTCAAATTAAGACTACATTTAAAGTCAACTAGGTATGCCAGATTATTTATTGGAAATGAAGCTACCCCGAAGCATATAGAAACTGAGGCTTGCTTCAGTTCTATTTGCCACAACCATTCCCAATATCCCAGGCATATGCAATTACTGTGTGGCTGGAAATAGTGTTGCAAAAAGTGAAATAAATAACGCAGAGGTAGTCAGCGGAGTAACAACATCCAAAGAGAGGGAGGGATAGCACCCTTCCAAAAGCCCTCCAAAGCCTCACTTCCATCTCCCCTAAACATGGTAGAACTTCTACCCACTTGTCCAGCTAATTTAAATGCTGGTATGGAGTGTCAAGGATTGGGCCTCAAAGCAGCATCTCTGGGGAGTTAAGGATAGTGGTTAGTTCAACAGTGCCACCACCATATCCTGGCTTGGGCCAAGACTTTTTTTCTGGTGGGCCTCTCCTAAACTTTGTACCACACCGTCTGGTTCCTGATTGACCTCTGCTCAGTATAAAAGTTTGCCCAGTGCAGACAGGAAACTGGTTGGAACAATGTGACATATTCCTGTTTCCAGCTTCGATCAGTGCCTGCTCTGAGATGCCTATCTGGTATCTGAGTAAAGCCTGACCTGGTTCCTTCCTGCCTAATCCTGACTCTTCCCATTCCTGGACCTGATCCTAATGTGCCCTATGGCCTGATCTCAGGGATCTGCCTATGTTCTACACAGTGGGTCCTGATAGAGAGCAACACATCATCCAGGGAGTGGTCTACTCCTTGAATGTCCACTCTGCCCCAAATTCAGGAGTAGTCAAGCTCCTTTGGCCAGAGAGTCTAGACAAGGCTTGATGGAAGAGGTAGGTTTTTAGGAAGTTTTTGACAGCCAGGAGGGAGCAGAGTGTATGTGCCCCTTCATCTGAATTTGAGGTGTATGGGAAAGCATGGGGGGAAGAGATGAAGATAGTTTGGGGAGCAGGGGTGGGTAACGGTGGTTTCTGAAGCTGGAGGGTATTTTCAGCCATGACGATGGCCTGCATTTCCATGCTTTGACCTGCGTGAAACAATGGGCCAACGTTACGTCAGAAAGTGCAGCCATTCCCAGGGCGGTGTTGGTGCGTAGCCTGGGCTGTGAGTCGAGAACATCCCCAAGTCACAGCCCAGGCTAACCACCAACACCACCCGGGGAATGACTGCCTGACCAGGTTAAAGCATACTGTTAAGGATGAACGGCCACTTTACTTACCCCAGTCAAGTTCTCCACCAGTTCCAGGCAGCCAGTGGCCGCCATGGCTGTCTGTCAGCTGGGGGTGGGGGGTGGGCTTATCTGCACAGCATGGGGTGGGGACTGGCGGATGAATCTCTATGCATCTCCCTCTCCAGCCCTATTTGTTCAGTGGCTGGGCTGATTCCCGACCAGAGTGACAGCTCTCAACACCACCTGGGTAAGTCTGTGATGGTGGTGGGAACTGTCACATTTATTTTCACCCTGAGGCAAGTGATGGTGGTGGCAGAGAAGTGAAGTTTTTGTGTGAAACATAGTGAGAAATGAGGGCAAAATGATAGAGAAGAACAAGGCCATCCAGTGGATAATACATGTATGAGAAAGAGGGTGCAATCCAACACCCCCTGATAAACTGTGCCTACGTGAGATGCAGTTTGAGTATGCCAGTGCTCAGGTGCGTGTGCCACTGGCACAGCAAGCCACATGGGGCATTGGTGCACCCCTTCAAAAACACGGTGCGCCTGCACAACTGAGCTCATGTCTCCCAGCTCGGCGCTGCGCCTGCCACTGGTGTACATCGAGTATTGGATTGCACCCATTATTGTTTGTCACCACTATTTTCTATGGAAGCAATAGTTTCTGACAGGGACCCATTTCTGTGAATGAGGAAAATGAAATGAACATGTGTCCCTGGCCTCTGGTTACCATGAGCCCACATGACACGGTGTGAAAAAGCTCCATGCCGCATCATGCGTGCTGAGCAAATCACACATGTTTTCACTTTGTCTAAAGCTTCCCTAAACGTTCCAGTCTGGAAAGAGATCTATCAAACCTCTTTTTTTTCCTTTTGTCTTTAAGAAAATCCAACAGTGCCATTATTCATTTGACATATAGTGGCAAAAGCAAGCCCCACTGTTTGCACTAATAATGGTATAGTGCCTTGTTAAGGTACAGATTTCCTTTCAGCAATGAAGATTGGTACATTATGAAACCTCCAAATCTTGTAGTCAGATCAGGGATCCAGGCTCATTGTGTTTTTTCCATTGGTGGCAGTGAGGAAAATGCAGTGAGCACAAGTACAAGAGGCTGCTTTTACACATGACAAAAAGGGTTCTTATAAGTGCTCGAGATAATACCGGGTGTTATAAATGCTGAAGTTTTGTCATATGTAAACACACTATTCCCCTTTTATGCAGCAAGATCTTGCATCTTTCTAAAACTCACCAGATGCAACTCTTGGGCCGCTTTTACACGAGCAGGGGGATGCAGTGCATTGAAGAACATACTTCCTGAAAAGTCCCATGGGGTGCATTTAGACGCACCAGAAGTAGCTTGCTGCCATAGGAATCGTGGCTCGTGCGGTCTTTTTGAAGGCACATTTGGGAAGTCTCGATATTGGGGTTTCCCAAATGCGTCTTCAAAAAGACTGCGAACCACGATTCCTATGGTGACTGACTGCTTCCGGTGCATCTAAACGCACCCTTCAGGGCTTTTCAGGAAGTGTGTTCTTCAACATGCTGCATCTGGCCATTTGTGTAAAAGTGGCCTTGCAAGGTTGCGATATCTCACTGCATAAAAGGGGATTAGTGCATTCACACATGACAAAACTCAAGCATTTATAACAACCAGTATTATCTTGAGCATTTAGAAGAACCCATTTTTGTCATGTGTAAAAGCAGCCTAGTTTAGACATCCTGTCTCTTATATTGCTGTAAAATAGGGATGGGCGAACAGATCGCAGTTTGGGTTTGGCCATTCAGTTTGGTTCGGTCCGGTTCAGTTCGCCCGTTCGGTTCACCCATTCAGTTAGTTTGCCGTGTTTGGGTTCGGCCGTTCGGATCGGTCCTGTTTGGGCATTTGGAAAAAGGCTCTCTGTGTGATGGTGGGTCCTGGGGCTAAAGTGGAAGCTTCTGGATATTGGCCACAGCCCTCCCTGCCTGTAACTTGTCCCCAGAAACCTGATGGTGGGTCCTGGGACTGGAGTGGCTGTTTCTTGATGCGTCAGAATGACATCGTCTCCGTGTGAGGAATGATGGCCCCAGACCAACGATGGTGGGTCTTGGGGCTAGAGTGGCAGCTTCTTGGTATTGGCCGCAGCCCTCCCTGCCTGCCACTTGGCCCCAGAACCCTGGCAGCGGGTCCTGGAGTTGGAGTGGCTGTTTCTTGATGCTTTGGAAAATTGGCTCTCTGTGCGAGGAATGATGGCCCCAGACCCATGATGGTGGGTCCTGGGGCTAAGGTGGCAGCTTTAGTTATTGGCCACAGCCCTCCCTGCCTGTAACTTGGCCCCAGAACCCCGATGGCGGGTCCTGGGGCTGGAGTGGCTGTTTCTTGATGTGGTGGAACGACATCGTCTCTGTGCGAGGAATGATGGCCCCAGACCTATGACAGTGGGTCCTGGGGCTAAAGTGGCAGCTTCTAGGTACATATTGGCCACAGCCCTCCCTGCCTGTAACATGGCCCCAGAACCCCAAAGGTGGGTCCTGGGGCTGGAGTGCCTGTTCCTTGGTGCGTTGGAATAATGTCACCTCTGTGTGAAGAATGATGGCCCCAGACCCATGATTGTGGGTTCTGGGGCTAGAGTGAAAACTTCTAGATACATATTGGCCACATCCCACCCTGCCTGTAACTTGGCCCCAGAAGCCCGATGGTGGGTCCTGGGACTGAAGTGACTGTTTCTTGGTGCTTTGGAATGACATCTCCTCTGTGCGAGGAATGATGGCCCCAGGCCTATGATGGTGGGTCCTGGGGCTAGAGTGGCAACTTCTAGATACATATTTGCCACAGTCTTCCCGGCCAGTAACGTAGGCCCCAGAACCCTGATGGTGGGTTCTGGGACTGGAGTGGCTGTTTTTTTAATATATATATATATATATATATCTACACTAAATCTAACTGCTATTAACTATTATATTTATTATTATTATTATAAACATTTATATAGCACCAGCCATGTACTTGGCTCTGTACAGAACATAGAAATAGATGTGATCCCTGCCTGTGGCTTACCATCTAAAAGACAAGGAGGGGGAGACAGTGAGAGGGGACAGTGGGAGAGACAGGGGAGAAGACAAATAAACATTCAGGCAGATGCGAAGTCTCAGGTGCATGTGCTTGGCTTGGATACAATCAGGTTGGTTGCAGCAGTCTGCAGAGGAGGGCAGACAGTAAGTATATGGGGAAAGGCTAGCAGGCATTGGGAAAGGCAGCGAGGAAAGAGTGGGTCTTGAGGAAGGATTTGAAGGAGCGGAGGGAGGGGGCAATGTGGATGTGGGTAGGTAGAGACTTCCAGCCATGGGGGCAGCGAGGGAGAAGGGTCGAAGGCGGTTAGGTGAGCAGGAGAAACGAGGGAGAGTGAGGGAGGGGACAGAGGAAGAGCGGAGAGCGAGTGCAGGAGTGCATAGGGAGATTCCTCATTAACTGACTGTCCCCGTTGTGCACTAAGGGACAAATGCACTTGGAGGGATTTGCAGTTTTTAATACTTCTATGGAGCATCTCTCTGGTGGATTCTTCGATGTTTACTAAAGTTTGAGCTTTGACTGAAGCTTTTCCCACACTCAAGGTATGTATAGGGCTTCTCTTCTGTGTGCATCTTTTGATGGCTATTAAGGCATGAGCTCGCTCTGAAGCTTTTCCCACATTCTAAAACCTATTGAACTAAATGGAAAATCCTAATAATTAACTACAAAGTCCTTGTCCTACAAACACACTGTATCTCTATCTATCTTTATAACTAAGCTAACTACTATGTATATCTTTCTAGTAACTGTCTTTCTAAAAACTATCTATCTATATATACATTATTACACAGGGGGAAGCACAAAGAACACAGAGAGGGGTACAAAACTGAAATGAAAATCAATCTAATAATATTCCTACTCTAAATAAATCCAAAACTTAAAACAGGGGAAGGGAGTCAGCGTTGGAATAAGAGGGAGAGGGGAAAGGATTCAATGGAGGGGGGAGGGAGGAAGGAAGATTGAACACAGGGAACACATGGAGGGGTAAAAACAAAAAATAACACCTCAATTTATCCAATTGAATCTAAATAAATGATAATATGGAGGTAAATGGGTTGAATGGGTGAAATAGGAGGAGAATGGCAATGGATTAGGAATAGGAAGGAACAAAATCTGCTGGGAGAGAGGGAGCCTTCTGAATCACCTCCTGTTCAGGAATAGTCACTAGCTCAGAAGGTGTTGGGAAGGGGGGAGGCAATCAGTTTTGTTTCTTGCTGTGCCCGTGTCACCGCAAGCCCCATTGGCTCTGTGAAGCCTAGCCCGTGGCCAATCGCAGACTGTGAAGCCAGTGGTCTGAGGCAAAAAGGGATGGTGATTGGGTAGGCTGACTGCTACTCCAAGCCTCTCTACCCTTGGTGCCTGGAAGTCTCTTCCTCAGCTGGCTCCCCCTCCCTGTCACGTTTTACCTTCCAGTGACACGTTTTTGCCACCTGAACTCACCCGAATGCAATCCGAACTTTTCGGTCATTTTGATGTTCAGAATCTAGTTTGGTTCAGTCAGTTCGTGTTCGGATTTGGGTTCGGGTTTGGTCATCCGAACAGGCCAAGTTCGGGCCAAACTCCGAACTTCCGAACCACATTCTCCCATCCCTACTGTAAAACAGCATCATCTCATGTTGGTCCAAGAGTTTACAGGGACTGTCCTTAGCTCTTGGGGCATACCTCTCAAAATAAATGTGGTATCCCCATCTTACAAGTCCGAACCTAGGGCTTGTGTACAAGGTGGGCATGGGGTGGGGCAGGGAAGCACTCCTCTCTACTGCAGTTACTCCAGCTGGCAATTTTGACTGGTCGCTATGCTAACCTCCCCAGAGGTTCTAGGGTATGTGCCTGTAATGAGTGGTCCATTGAGGATGTGATGCACATGTTGCTGGATTGTCCCTGGTATGATCAGATCTGGGCAACGTGGATTCTCCCACTATGGGAGGGGCAAGAGTATTGGAACCAGGCACAAAAGTTGGAATATCTGCTGAACTCGGGGAATGTTGAGATTATTAAGACTGTGGCCCTGGTTGTGATGCTAATGGTGCAAGTTCATACCGAACTGGTGCCCCCACCCGGATGAACATTAGTTCCGTGCTTCCTTATTAGACATGGACTCATTTAGAACACTGAGGTTTTGGGCAGAGAGTTATCTGGTGGGGCTGCGGGATGATGTTAACGGGCCCAGTTAGTAAAGGACTTCTGTAATTGCCCTGGTCTAACTATAGTTGGATACATTATATGTACCAGGCATAACGTGACTCTACGTTTGCCGCTGTTTTTAATTTGTTTGATAGGTGGTTTGTGTATTTCTGTTTGTGTATGTCTATATTGCTTAGGCTATGGCAAAAGCTGATTCCGAATAATGCTTGTATATAAAAAAGATTATCTATGCAGTAGGAAAGTAGCAGAGGTACACATGCATTGTAAGCCACAGGTAAGGCTTTCACTGCAAGAGGGAGGATGCTCTGCTTTCCTGCTAATTAGCTGTCTGGCAGGGAGAAGAACAGGTGCACTTGCATTGCAAGCCCCAGCTGGGACTTCTGCTGCAGCAGGGGCATAGCTATCATAGGGACAGGATGGATTTTTTTCCTTGGGCCCAAGATGGAGGGGCGGGTCTAAGTGGGGAGGGGTTACAAATCCTGTCCTGTTATGGCGCAGCCAGGCAGAGACTGAGCTGAGCAGAAAGGGAAGTGCCTGCAGTGCGCAGTGGGCATAGGACCCACCAAGCAGGCAGCACAGGACAGAGCAAGAAATGGTGGTGGCACAAGAAAGGCAATGCAGCTGCTTCCACCAGAGCTCAGGCGAAGCAAGCAGAGGGAGAGAGGCACCACAGTGTCAGGAGTCAGAGCAGAGGACTCACCAGACTTACCATGTAGTGAGTATGAACTTTCTATTACAAGGATGGCAGAAGGGCCCAAGTCCATTTCTTGTACCTGGGCCCATTCCAACCTAACTACCCTGTGGTCGGGCAGGAGCTCCCACTCCCTGCCAATGAGTTTTTCAGTGGGGGAGCAGTATGATTGCATCTGCACTGCAAGCCCTGATTATGAGACTTCCACTGCAGGGGGGTGGGGACTCTCCTATCCCCTGCCAATTGGATCTTCAGTGGACCTGGAGCAGGAACCTTAGGGATTGTTCCTGATTGACCTTTAAAATGACCCTAAATTGTCTGGGTCCTATATTTCTGAAAGACCACTTCTCTTACCATGTCCCTTTGCGGCCCGACGGTTGGCCAGGGGCGTCCTCCTGAGCGTTCCTTCCATCTGCTACCATTGTTCGTGGAGCACAGGGAGGTGGGGGGTGGGAGGGCGTTCTTGGTTGATGCCCTCATGTTGTGGAACTCTTTTCCCCAGGAGGTTTGCTTGAGCCTGAGCCTGACTGTCTTCCAGTGGTGGTGCAAAACTATTTTATTTGGGAAAGCATTTGGCTGGGATAGGTGGAGTTGGGTTGGGTTTTCTGGGTGGGATTGTGGGGGAGGATGGGGATTTCAGGGGAGGGTGAATTTACTATATGAATTTTAACTGGTTTTTGTGGACTGTGAGCTGCCATGAGCCTTGTGGGAAGGGTGGCATACAAATTCAATAAATAAATAAATATATAAATAAATTGTCTTTCTGGGAATGGCACCGAGCAGGTCCATAAATATGCCTCTCAGAGCTAAAGTCAAGAGAAGGTCTGAGAATAATGTAGAATCCTCAGTAATACCCCCCAATAGGTCACTTCCCTGAACAAGGTGTCTACCTTGTCCTCAGTGGGCAGCATGGCCTCATGTGCTTGTTTCCCTCAAATGCCATTTTCAGGTTGTCAGCAATGCTAACCTTGGACAAATCCCCCCTCCCCTGGAAAGAAAAACTCTTTAGTCCTAAATCTACATCACAGGAGTATCTAAAGGCATATGCCACCCTCATGCAAGCCCTGGACTTTAAAATCCTCTACATCTGCCTCAAATCATCCCCTGAAAAAACCATGGACAAAAGGGGATTTCTCATTTAAACCCTTCAAAGTGGTGATTAAAGAGGACTTGATTTTCTTATTTGTTCTTTTACTTACTTATTAATGTTGATTCACCTACCCCCTTTTCATCATACACTCTGGTGTTTTTAAACTTTTGCCGCTTTGCAAGATCCTTTTAATATATGCCTATATCTGCAGCATATTATATATGTATGTATGTCTGTATATACGACTACAATGAGCAGATTTGCTTGACTTTATGACTAGATGCCAGACCACATCTGAAGAACTGCTGAGTTTGCAAAGCATCCTACCCCTCCCCTTCTGCCTCCTAGCCCCCCCTTTCCCTTCTTTCTTTCTCCTTGCATGGCCTTTAATTCTGATGCGTCTGGCCTTTCTGAAGCCTCTTGGCTTTTTATTTATTTATTTATTTATTTATTTATTTTATTTTTTTTATCATCTCCTGACTCAAGTTTGGGCATCTGCAAGCTTTTTATCAGATGTGTGACTATATGGGAATGGGTCCTAGTGTAGAAGATGGAATGTCCTGCTTCCTGGGGTCATCCACACCAGTGTGCATGCTTTCTACATGTGTGTGGGTCCCCCGGGCTCTTAGTTCCTAGCGTTCGTGGGCAATGTGCTGCACCTATTATAGGTACGTCCCTGCTTTCTATTTCTTTATCCCATTATTAAGGGTTTTGTAGAGAGGTTATTTTTGAATGTGAAAGAATCAGGATTCACTGTTTGTGGGAAAGTAAGTCTATGGCCTATCAAGATTTGGTATGCGAGTACAACTTCCATGCAGTTTGCCAGGTGGGATAAAATACAGATGCTGGTTACAAGACCAGACGACATGGGGTCCATGAATCAACAGAAAATGACAACATGAATGTGAGAAGCATTGCTGTGAAGTAGAGGCCCAAGGGGCCACAAACAGAGAGCCCGAGCCTATGGCAGTTTGAGAGAAAGCCCCCAATAAATAGGATTCATGAGTAAACCTGAAATCACAATATGTGTGGGAGAGGTACTGGATGGAAACAGAGGGAGCCCCATCCTATGGATGGCCTGTGGCAATTCAAGAGAGGGGCCTTTGAATACATGTGCCCTCTGAGCAATTGGAAACAGCAACACATGTATAATGTATGGGCCCACAGGGCCTGCACCAGAGTGAACTTCAGGCCTGAAGGAGATGCTATTTTTAGCTGAACATCTAACATTATGATGGCTGAGTTGGAGTGTTATCACACATGACGGCGCCCCACTTTCACCACCTTCCTCACCCCACCCCCCCTTTGTCCCAGACTCACCGCCTGCCTGACTGTGGCCTGTCAGGCAGGGGATGCCACCTGGGGATGCCACCTGCAGCATCATCCACATTATAGTGGGGCATGCATTACAGGGCAACCCAGCGCAAAGTGGGGCAAGGGGCAAACACAGGGCAGTGTTTGCCCCTTGCAGCCCCTAGTTCTGCAAACAGGACTGCCTGCACCATGGACAAGGCCACAGTGCTGGTTAGAATCAGCCCCCTGGAAGAAGCCACCGGCACCAGCCATCTGTTGGAGAGGTGGGGGTGGGCGGGAACTGCCTGCCCATCAGCTGTTGGAGGGTACCCTGGGGAGGAGGAGCAGTCCCTGTGTTCCCTGGCTACATGGCTACATCATTGTACTGGTCTATCTTGAACCTGGTGTGAAAAAGACCAGTGGGAGATGAGGGCTCCTTGCCAGGGAGACCAGTGCTATACTCACCGGCAAGGATCATCCCCCCACTCCCATGTAAATTCCAAACTGGGAAACGCTTCCTGGCTTGACACTGGCTGCACTCCCTGGCAAGTATCATCCCTCCATGTCAATTTAAAACCAGGAAGCAGAAAAATAAGTAAAATACGGGCACAGAGAGTCTAAAATGTGGACAGTCCCAACTTATGAAGACCCTGTGGCGATTCAGGAGGGAACTCACAGGTCAAGCTGAAAACAGCTGAAATGAATTATCCCTGGTTAATATTCAATATCCCTGATAGTTTGATGGTAACAATCTGATAAAAGTGGATAATTAACTGCCAAACTGGAATGTCAGATTTTACCATTTACTGCATTATTATTTACTGCATTACCATTTACTGCATTACCGCATAGCCAAACCAATCCAGAGGAGGGAGTGACTAAAAAAAAAAAAGTCCGATGGTAATTAAGCACTAACGCGGTAAATGATAATTCGGTAAATGATAATTCAGTAGATGATAGGCAGTAAAAGGTAATTGAGTTAACTGAATATCTGCCAGATACTGAACTGGATACCATGTGGTATCTGATCAGATACTGAATACTATACCATGATATCTGGCTGGATACTGGATAGTATTGGTTACTCATTTCAGCTCTACTTACATCACAAGGGACTCCCAAATAAACTAGAAATAACAACCTATGCACAACATGTTCTGTTCAATTGTCAAAATTCTATTATGGTAGCATTTTCCTTTTTCCAGCGGGTGAGTCACTGCATGTCCTGTCCATCAAACATTCTTACATTAGAAGGACACCAATGTGATGATTTTGCACAGGGCTCCAACTTCCCTGGATCTAACACTGTGCACTTCACCCCTATGTTTACACTCATGGGACTGGGTAATATTCTTCATCTACACATGCAACTCCCAATGACAACAACCGTAGCTTCACATGTGGCTAGAGGACTGGATATTGTTCTTTGCTTTTTCATTCAACTCTGCCTTTACATTTTTTTTTTAACACAGAACACACTTTCTAATGACATAAAAGCAGTCTTTTAAAGACATTGGGTGCAATCCAACACCTGACATACACTGGCAGCAGGCGCAGCACTGAGCTAGGTGGCGTGAGCTCAGCTGCACAAGTGCACCATGCATGCACCAGGGCCTCTTGTAAGGGGCTCACCAATGCAAGCACGTGCCTGAGAGCCAGTGGACTCAAACTGCACCTTGCATCAGTGCAGTTTATCGTGGGGTGTAGGACTGCACCCATGATGCCTGAGTCTGCATGTCCAAGATTAGTGTGCACATGTAAAGTTTAAACATGCAGTCACCCCAATCTCATATACAAATCTTGACAAATGGCCGATTATGATACCCTGTGCATATCTCATTTGTGAGTACCACCATGGTATTTCTGTGTGAGATTCTGATGTGATGTAAACTTAAGTGTAACTCTGCTGATTTGAAACAGTTCAGGATCTGGCTCTATATGCACCTTTCTAACACGTTTTAACATCTAGATCATTATTAATCATCTTTTTTGTTATTATTTCTTTCCCATTTGTGCTATGGAGAAACACTGTTGTATCTCTGTTGCGACCGCAAGATTTGTATAAGCGTTATGATAATTACCACTTACAGACCTGAAGGGTGGTGCATTCCACAAACAAGGGGTAGAAGTATGTGGTAGGTAACCACACATTTTTTTGAACATTCACATGAGGAGAGATACCATGAGGAATTGTGGTGCAGAGTATTGTGCCCTTCCCTAGGACATGTGAAAAACAAAACAAAACAAAAACCCCTCTAATTTTATCGGAAGTAATTTTTTCAGGTTAAGGGCACCATGAAAGACTGCAAGGTTGGGCTGAAGAACATGATACCATACAACAGTATAATCTCAGGCTGAAGGCACCATAGATTCATACATTATAAAAAGACATTTTTAAAAGTTTTATTAAAATTGTCTTTGTACATGCACATGAACATGCACTGCTGTCTTTCTTTGCCTTCTTTGTTTGATCATGTTGGGGATAATTTCCTTAATCATTTTTGACTTACATGAGCCTTTTCTAACACAGACTGTGATTTGGCTGGCACATGGAGTGATATGCAGATTGGAACTAAATATGGTAAACAGCATGCATTGACAGGATTATGTTGCTGCTAAGCTACATAAAGTGCACTGAAGGTTGACCTCCAAAAAGGTACACAGCAAAGAAGTCCAGCTCTGAAGGACTTTAAGAAGCAAAGGAGAATTTGCCTACCTAGACTGTAAACCACAATGATGATGGCAGTATGTCTGGGGATGAACAGTTGTGAATAGAGACTGTAAGCCCAAACTGAAAGGCTTACAGTCAAAGAAGGACATAGGAAGGGAACATAGGGAGAGACAGGGATACATTCACAATGCCTAGAAGTTGCAGGGGCACATGTTTAGCTTAGCTACATGGAGTGGGGTGGGAATTCTCATGGATAGGTTAGTTTAAGGAGAAGCATAAATGAGCAATCTTTAGGAGTGGGGAGCTCGGGAAAGCATGACAAAAGAGATAGGTTTTCAAGAGGGATTTGAAGATCGGGAGGGAGCAGAGTGTATTTGCTCAGGGAAGGTGTTCCAGGCATAGGGGGCAGTATAGCAGAAGAGGTGAAGATGGTTGAGGGAGCAGGAGACAGGAAAAAGTGATGCTGGTTATTGTTGTTTGTTGTTGTTAAATAACATATCATAAAATAATGAATAACTGCCCCATGACAAAACAAACTTCCCATTCCAAATAATAAAAAGACCTAAGTGGCCTCCCGACTGAGTACCCAATGTCCCGAAATGGCGACTTCCGGTTCCAGAATGTCAGCTTCTGGTGCTCATTTCTTTTTGACATTTTTTCTTGATATCCCAACTCACAACATCGATTTATCAGGTTTCCGTCAAGTTCTGACAATTTTTTTGGCAACTTCTGGTCCTGGAAAACTATGTCTGGTTCCAATTTTAAAAAAATTTTTACTTTATTTTTCTTGTTTATGGGTATTTCGTCCCAGAAAAATCAACTCTCCAGTCCCCAAAATTACTTCCAGTCCCTTTTAAAAAATATTTTCATGCCAATTTTTCAGTTTCCCAACTCAATATACCAATTGGTTTACCGATATACCAATTGGGAATTGGGATTTTTTTTTAAAAATGGTACTGGAAGTACCTGATTTTTCAGGTTTCTGGGTACCAAATTGGTACCCGGGTAGCCTATTGGGTACCTGATGCAGTAAATGTAAATACGTGTATTACCCGTGGTTACTAAATCTAGTACCCGTTTCAGCTCTGGCTAATGCTAGTTGTTACAGGGTCCCACCTGGGTCAAGGTCCTGCGAGTTCTCATGCTCACCCACTCCGGTGTCTTCTCCAGGCAGAGGTGCTGCTGTGTGCAACTCCCGTTCCGCTTCCTCTATTGCTGGGACCTGGGGTCTAGTCAGGACCTCTACCCATGGCCATGCTCCAGCCCTCCTGGGAAAGCCTTCTGGATCCTGCTGAGCTCCACTCTCAGTGTCACCACCGTTTTCCTCTGACCCTTGCCAGTTTCAAAGCAGGCTGGGCTGCCCTCAGCTAGTGCCCGCCGCCTCCTGCTCCCAGCCATTCTCTTTCACAACTGGGTGGCTGGCTCCCCTAGTTGGCATGAGGCCCGCCTACCACCCCACAGGTGAGGTTTCCCCCTACACCTGCATCCTTATCTGCTCTTATTGCCCCATATCACCTGGCAGCCTGGACTTTTAAAGGGCTGGCTCACGTCACGCCCTACAGCGCTTAAAGGAGCCGGGATCCTTTTAGGCTCCCTGATACATTAGTATATCATGTTTATCATGTTAATCACTGTTAAATCAATTGTGAAGTCACTGAACCAGGAGTACAAAGGAAAACCCTCAATCCATTCAAAATTAAGTCACTCTCCAGCATTTGGCCTTGACTGCTATGCAGTTAAGCAGCCTCTTGAGAGGCTGAATAGGTATATGTTTCCATAAAGGATTTTATACGCAGCCTTTTTAGAATGCTGCAAAACGTCCTAAAGGGACTGCCTTTGAAAAGAAGATCACATCAACATTTCAAGTGGTAATATGCAACAGGCAATGGAACACGAATACAGATCTGGTCTACTCTTCACATTACAATAGGACTGTCAGTCTATTCATGTCAGCTGGTATTTTCCTATTAGGAATTAGGTATCCCATTTTTGGTGATTTTTGAAACCACAGTCTAGCTATTTTTAGAATAGCCATAAAACAATGTTTGTGGGTGCATATGGACTTAATGATCTAGCACAATCATGTCTGAGTAAGCACATGATACTGGAAGTTGGGACTGCAGAGTGCTTTGAGGATCAAAACCTAATGGCGGAAGAAACAAAAGAGGGCAGTGACCTAAACCCTCACTTAGCCATACCATCCAGACCCCCAACAACACACATTCCCAGGCCCCACTTTCACTTTCCCTACCTCTCACCCATCCAGCCTCTGTCTTCCAGAAATTAATTAGTGCTGCAGCAAATCTGAATAGTAATAATAATAATAATAATAATAATAATAAATAAAGTACCAGCAATATATTTTGTATTCACAAAGATAATCATAGGATTCATAACTTTGTTCGTTTTGCTATTTCAGTATTGTGGTATTTCCTGTTTTAGTATCTCAGTCATTTTGGCATTTCCTAGTGCTGAAACGATAGTGGGTTTATTATTCATGGGTATTAGTCACATTTTTTGAGTAGCCCTTTGAGTATCTGAATAATACCCATGACTGAAATGGGCCCTCACATATTTGTTTTTCAAGTATTCTGTTTGCTTTTCCATTTTGTTGCTTTGGGGGTTTTAAAATTTTATTTTGGTATTTCATTGCATCATTTTCAACAATTGCACATGTGCAATAGAGTTAATATTGCCAAAATTACATGACCAAAATGACAGAACAATCAAAATAACCAAACCAACCCCAACACACTCCCCCCCCCCCCAGAAATGCTGGAAAAAAACTAAATAGATACCCAATAGAGCATAAATGTATACTGGTTATTATCCAAACCACCATTTTTTGTTTGGGAAGAATATATTAATTTCTTTGCCCTTCTATGTCCTCGTATGGGTGGTAGACCCATTAGAATGGTCCACCCTCAGCGACTTAAGGATCCAGTTGGTTCCCAGAACTCTCTGGAGGGGTCTACCACAGATCTTGACAGTTATTCTGTCAATGACCTGGTTGCTTTATGGAATGTCATCTTGATCATGGCAATTGACATGGTTGCACCCAGGCATTCATCCACTTCCATTGCTGTGGCAGCACAAGTCCCCCTGATATATGGAGGACCTGAGGAAGTTGAAGCGGGAAGGTAGGCTGATGACAAACTGATCTGTTCCTCCTTTTCATCCAACCCAGGGCCTGTAGTCCCGGTGTTTACCCAATGCCTGGCTGCTGTGGGGGATTCGATGAGGGTGAATCCAGACAAGACTGAGGTGATGACAGTTGGCTGGCCCTGTGACCTGGAGGGGATTGGGACTCCGCTGTCATTGATGGAGTCTGGCCCCCGCTGGTCAATCAGGTTTTGCATCATTGGAGTGCATCTGGAAACCTTAATGCAGCTGGATTGTCAGGTTGTGGTGATAGCCAGGAGCAATTTTCACCAACTCCATCCGGTGAGGAGGCTGCAACCTTCTCTTTCTGATTCAGATCTGACCACTGTCATCCATCCTTTCATCACTTTGAGGCTAGATTACTGCAATGCGCTCTACGTGGGGCTGCCCTTTATGACTGTTCGGAAGCTGCAGCTGATGTGGAATGAGATGGTTCTTTTCCTTTCAGAGACAAGTCGCAAAGAGCAAATTACACTGGTGCTCTGAAGTGTGCACTGGCTCCTTATAGCTTTCTATTCAAGGTACTGGCTTTAAAGCCCTACACAGTCTGGATCCCACAGATCACCTGTCCTTCCATGTCCCATCGTGGTCCTTGCAATCAGCTGGGAGTGAGTCCTTGTGAGTACCGTCTGTTAGCCTTGTTCATACAACAAGGAATCACAGGGGAGCATTCTCGATTTCCGCCCCAGTGCTTTGGAACTCCGTTCCCCTGGAGGTTCATTTGAGCAGAAGTCTGAGTGTTTCTGGAGGTGGTGTAAGACTTTTAAAAAAAATTGTATTGCAAAGGCATTTGGTGGGTGGGGATAGAGGATTGGGGTGGGGTTTAGTGGTAGAGCTGTGAAAGGGGTGTGTAGGTGGTTTTGTGTGGGCTTTGTGTGGGGAGTGGATTTGTGGGGGTTTTAGGTGTTTTTTTATTTTTAAATGTTTTTATGGATTGTAAGCTGCCCCGAGACACACGGAAGGGTGGCATATAACTTTAAATAAATAAATAAACAAAATAAATAAAATGTATTCAATAGGTACTCATGTCAGCTCTAGTATTTAGTTTCTTGGAACTTTGTTCACTTTGCAAGTACTATTTGAAGTTTTTAAAAAAGATTTTGGAATGTGAGTATGATTGGTCCAAACACAGCAATTACATTCACATTCAAAAATTCAAACTCCCCGCTAAATTGTACTAAATTGTACTGCCAAAATAAATGAAGCATGGAATACAGAAATACCAAAATAACCAAACCAAGAAAATACCAGAATGGTGATTAAAAATCACGTAGTACTAAGCATGTACTACTTCATATCCACTTCACCAAAATGTATTTGAATATACCAAATTTATTGAATTCAGTATGCTTTAGATATCTATTTCAGCTCTACTGGTGATTCATTAACTAATGAAGTAACTGTTTCCTTTTAATAATTTGTGAAAACATGGGGTTGTGCCATGTGCACTGAACAAATCATTGCACATTTTGAGCATTTCCTGCATATTTCTAGGTTAGGGAGATGAGAATAATGATCTGAATATATGCTCACCTTGATTAAGATCTCACAAGCATTTGCAACTGAGGCTTTGAAGCTGCAAATCCCCACATGCTTAATGTGGTACATGTGTAAAGCAAACAAACATCAAAATCTGGTGATAACAGATGTAAAAAGTCAAAAAAGGTGTTGTGGTGTCCTAAGCATTTGCTAAAACCATGACTTAATCCAAGTTTCACATTTTTCATCTGGGCTTCATGCTACTAAATGACCTAGTTTGTTCAGAACCTGGGACAAAGCCATGTGTTGGTCTTATAGCCATGATAGAGTATCCTAGTTTGAACCAGGAATTAACTGCCTCTGGGAGAGAGAGAGAGAGAGAGAGAGAGAGAGAGAGAGAGAGAGATGCTATATAAATTATAATAGTAGTAGTGCATTTTCTTTTAGAGTGTAAGCCCTTGGGGTTGGGACATGTCTATAACTATTGCTTGTACAGTGCATTGTACAATTGTACAATTGTACCCTACATTGACTCCATTGCCAAATCCTGCTGCTTCTCCCTCCACAACATTGCCAAGATCTGCCCTTTTCTCTCTGTGTCCTCTTCCAAAACTCTCATCCACACCCTAGTCATCTCACACCTCGACTATTTTAACCTCCTCCTTGCTGGCCTTCCTCGCTCCCACCTTTCTTCCCTTATCTCTGTTCAAAACTCTGCTGCCAGGATCATCCACCTAGCCCGTCGCTTTGACCATGTGCAGCCTCTCCTCTCCTCCCTCCACTGACTCCCTCTTCCTGAGCATATTCTGCACAAGCTCCTCATTTTCACTGACAAAGCCCTTCATAACCTCGCTCCTCCTACCTCTCTGCCCTGATCTCCCTCCGAACCCTAGAGATGGGCGAACAGAATGCGGTTCGCATGTTCGGATTTTCGGTCGTTCAGTTCGAAACCCGAGTTCGGGTTCGATGGTTTGGTTCAGCCAAGTACAGGTTGGCTGAACTTGACCAAACAGTAAAAAATAACGCTATTGAAACCGAAACTGAAATGAAACCCAAACCGTAACCTAATTTTTGGCCCTGAAAAGATGTTTTTCCTGCCCCCGAACTCATCCAAACTCAACCGAACTCTTCGGTCATTCGAGAGTTCAGTTCAGATGTTCGGTTCGGATGTCCAAACAGACTGAGTTCGGTCCAAACTCTGAACATCCGAACCGTGTTCGCCCATCCCTACTGAACCCCTCCTTGAGCACTCTGCTACTCCTCCATCCCCTCCCTCACCCTCCCACGCCTCCCCTGCTCCCCCAACAGCTTTCGTTCCTTCTCCCTTGCTGCCCCGCATGTCTGGAACTCCCTCCCTGCCTTTGTCCACTTTGCCCCCACCATCCACACCTTCAAGCCCTCCTCAAAACCCACCTCTTCCGCTCCGCCCTTCTGAACTTCTACTAAGCACCTGTTATCTGCAAACTCCCAATTTACTGTAACCAAGCCAAGAACATGTACCTGAGCTCACGCATCCTCTGAATGTCGCATCCCTCTGTTTTCCCCTTCCCTGTCTCCCCTCCCCCTGTCTTTGGATTGTAAACTCTTGAGCAGGAACCATATCTATCTTATTATTGGTAAGCGCCAGGTACATCACTGGCACTATATAAATGCTAATAATAATAATAATAATAATAATAATAATAATAATAATAATAATAATAATAATAATAATAATAATAATAAAATAAATAAATAAATTAGTTGGCAGCCAGAGAGCTGTATGATGGTGAGAGCAGAGGAGGAGTCCAGGAGAATCAAATGGGTCCATCACTGCGTGTTAACAAACATGATGGTGCGGTACTTTGGCCTGCTCTGTCATGCTTTGACCTGGACCTCACCTGCATGTTTGTGCAGGTGCTGCCAGATGTTGGCCTGGGATTGCCCCCATCCGTGTCGGTAGCTAGCCCGGGCTGTGATCCTGGAGACCTCCAGGGTCACAGCCCAGGCAAAAGTCCTCCCCAATGGGGTCAAAGCAGGCCAGAGCAGGCTATAACATTTGTTATGGTCTGCTGTGACCCAACCCGGATCGGGTCCACCATGAACAGCCGTCATGGCTAGCTGTCACGGCAGGTGTTGAGGTGTTGGGTACAGTGCTGGGGTGGGGCTGGCCAGCTGCACGTTGGTGCAGCTCCCTTCCCCCCCCCCCTTCTTGGGGGCCCAGACACCAGTACGTTTGGTCATCAGCCAAATCCGGTCCGGACTGTGCTAGTAGCAGTTCCCTGACCCAGTCCAGGTCATGACGGTGACATTCCACTCTCACATTTGTCAACACTCACCATCATTATGAGACTTATATCAAATTCACATTTGATGCCTGGCACTTTTAAAATGATGCGTAGGCAAAGACGCAGCAGCGGGGAGGAGCCAGATGCCGGCAGTAATGCCGGTGCAAACACGGTCCTGCTGCATCGAATGGGATTTTGCTGTGGCTTTGCTCGCGTATATGACAGGGTTGGATTTTGCATCCTGTCATGTACAAGGCTAGCTGCAGCAGATCCCTCTTCACACCTTCGCTACTGCCGGCATCAGGTTCCTCCCTGCTGCTGCATCTTTGCCTGCACATCATTTTAAACAATGCCACACGTCAGGTGTGAATGTGGCCTCAGTTAGTGTATATTTGTACACGCTGGGTAATTCTTCCAAATATTTGCTAGTCTTACATACATGAATATCCTCATTGAAGCCAATGGGATTCCTCCTGTGGATAAAGTTAAAGACAGACATCAGTGTACATTTTCAGGCTCAGGGCCACTTTTTTGTTAGTTGGCATTCATTTGATTAACTGTGATATGCCAAGTACATGCACTTGAGACCTCGCATATTCATGAATGTTAGACTCCTTGTCTCTCCCTCTGTTCCCCTTCCTAAGTCTCTCCCCCAGCTCCTGTCTCTCAGATTGTAAGCCCTAGGGGCAGGGACCGTGTCTATTTTATTACTTTGTAAAGTTCCAGGTACACTGCTGGCGCTATATAAATGTTTGTTAATAATAATAATAATAATAATAATAATAATAATAATAATAATAATATGTCTATGGCAGTGTCATGAGTAAATGACCCTACAGTCAACCCAAAGTCCTTTAGCTCCCCCCGGCCCCACCAGGGTGATAATATCATTTGAATGCAAATTTGTTCTTCGGTTGTTTTATATGATGCTCTATAAAGACTTTTTGTGTATTCAATTAAAATGGTACCCAAGACTGGAGTCATACATTTGAAAGTACATTTATTTCTCTTTGTGTGACTTTTTTTTTCAAGGGAAGGGAGAGTGGGGACTGTTAAAAGTCTGAATGTGGGAAAGTTTCATTACAAATCATCTGTTTGAAACATCAAACTCCTCCAGAAGAAATCTCTTCCTGCTATTAATTTGAATTTGGATCATTATAGGTGACATGCAATTTGAATGGTGCAATGGAATTTATTCCTATTCCTAGAGCTTCTAAATGAGGCTCTTTCTATACCATTGTCCAATGGACTCGGATTTTAAAGGAACATTTTTATGTTATGATAAACAATAATGGGGGGGGGGGAATGTCCTCTTGAGAAAAAAAGAGAGACAAAAAAGGAAAGAAAAAAAGGTTAAAATATAACTGTTTTCAATGGATGCTATGTGTGTATGCATGCTGTTTTTGCATTTAGTACTGTGAAAGAGGCTACTCATTTTTACTGTTTCTAATATATTTACAGTCAATTCTCTTTTAATGCTTTTATTTTTTAAGTCTGAGTTTTATTTCTATTTGATCATTTATATAGCACTTGCAGCATTCAAAGTGCTTTACAATCCTTACCCAGTTCACCCTGATAACAACTGTGTAATGCAGGTGGTTATGATTTGCATGTTACAGACGGAGAACTGAGGCTGAGAGATAGTGACTTATTCAAGTCCATCCAGTGAGTTCGTGGCCAAGACGGGCTTTGAGCTCTGATCTCCTTGGCCCAAGTATAGCACCTTATTCACTAGGATACTCTGACTTGACATCTGCAACCTTGGAAGGGAAATATAGTGTTATTCGCTTCTCCTTCAGTGGTGAGATGGTGGTCTTTCAAGGGCTGGCCCATTCTTATGAGAGATGACTGGAGTCTTATGGGGTTTTATAAAAAACAACAACACAACAACCCCTTTGTTTACAGATTTGCAGCATAAAAAAGACATCTAGGAAGCAGTAACCAGCTCAGGTAGGGCTCACCCCAGGACAGTCACTGCAGCCCCCATAGTCACATGAGCACAGAGTTCTCAGAACTGCTTCTCTCTTTGCAGTTTCTCCAATGTTGGTGCAACCTTTCATCTAGCCAAATCACAAACTGCCTCTGTTGATCCAGACACAACTTCCCATAGCCCCAGCATTTGTTCAGCCAGAACGCTCCATTTGTTCCATGAGGCTGTGGAATGTCTTTTTATCATTGGTGGACCCAGTCACCATCATTCATTCCTTTGTAACCTTGAGGCTAGATTACTGCAATGCTCTCTGCGTGGGGCTGCCCTTGAAAATTGTTCGGAAATTGCAGCTGGTGCAGAATGTGGCAGTCCACCTTCTGACAAGGATGGGCCACTGGGACCATATTACATCTGGGCATCGTACTCTGTGTGGCAGGGCGGGGGTGGGGCTGTCACTCCTCCCTGTAGGAATGCCAAGTTTGTGGGGAATTAGCTTTGAACACATCACATCCCAAACTCACTCTGGCCATTTTTAAACAAGATGCAACCATCCATGGCCACCCATCAACCACCCACCCGAACACTCATGTAAAGGTGGTGTGGGTGGATGCTCATATGACCCATGCAGCACCCACTCTTGACCACTAACGGAGCACTGAAGAAAAAATCTGTGTGCCATGTGGCGGCAGACAAAAAAAGTGCATGGGAGTTGATGCCCACGCATCCCCAGGCCATATGAATGGAGCCATGTCAGCTGAGTGGTTCACTGTTCAGAGGCACTGTGGGCGGAGAAATAGCCTTTGCAAGGCACAGCAAATGGCCAGGAGTGCCAGGGATCCCGGGTTCCCCAGTACTCGGCCGGGACATGTCGATTTCAAAGGCCAGCCCTGCCTGCTTCCTCATCCAACACAGTCTGTGGCAGGGGGCGTGAGAGGCAGCTGCCATAGTATCCACTCAGGGAGTCACCCATTATAATCTCACATACTCCACCTGGGTGGGAGCTCTGTCGTTGTTCCACTCAGCTGTGCATGTTTAAAAATGGTTTCTGTTTGTGTCCCACTGAGCCATATAGTTTTATCCATATTTAAAGTCTGAGCTCCGTCTCCCCAATAGCCATCCCAATCCTCCAGAGAAGGCTTCTCCCATACAAATGTGGGTTCCTTGTAGATCTCCACACAACTTACAAGACTGCCCAGGTTACGATTATACAGTAACGATCCCACCTGAGTCCAGGCTCTCCAGCATTGGGTGTCTTTAGACATAATGTCAACGGGTGTCTGAATGTGTGTTTTGACCTAGATATGAACAGCGGTTTGGCCCTGTGTTCACCATGTGGCACTGCTTAGACACACAGCCCATTTTGGGGCAAATTGGTGTTTTGCTCTCCACCCAATCTCAGCACACAAGTGCTGCTGCCTCATTCATGTTGTACCTGATCACATGTCATGCGATATCATTAGACAAAACATTGGCCATGTGTTCATCCGGAACACACAAATTTCCCTTGCGATGCAATGGTGTTCACATTGCATGTTCAATGCAGGTGGCCAAATTGGTGTTGGGATTGTTATGGTGCTTACACACAATGGCCAAACACGTGCTTAGGAGTTTTGACACCCGATCTTTGTTATGTCTAAAAACACCCATGTCTCTGTCTCTATTTGGATTTTCTTTAGTTTCTAAACCAGG
This sequence comes from Sphenodon punctatus, assembly GCA_003113815.1. Classification (NCBI taxonomy): domain Eukaryota; kingdom Metazoa; phylum Chordata; class Lepidosauria; order Sphenodontia; family Sphenodontidae; genus Sphenodon; species Sphenodon punctatus. Next base: position 1,892,223 of record QEPC01006008.1, read on the forward strand.
GCTTAGAATCCATGTCCCAGGCATGGCAGGCTTTGCTCAACGTTGCCCTCAACAGATCTCAAACTTCGGGTGTTTTTAAACAAGATGCTACCATGCATGGTCATCCAGGAGCCACACATCCAAATGCCTGTCTGAAGGTGGAGTGGGGGGGATGAATGCTCCTTTGAGTCATGCAGCACCCACCCATGGCCACACTTAGAGCACTGTCGAGAAATCTGGGGTGTTCTGTGTCAGGCAAGCCAAATGGATGTGCAGCAGTGGGTGGCCATGGAGCCCCTGCCCGTATCAATGGCGGCAGCCAGCCAGAAGACAGTTCTGTCTACTTGGATTCTTACATCTCTGCGGGGCTGTCCGAGGGTGGGATGAGGGGACAACTTGCCCCAGGATTCCCTCACAATGACATTGGGATGGTGGAACAGAGAGGAAGGTGAAATAAGGGGGCCCATTGGCATTCTGACCTGAGTCTACAAGAACCTTTGGGCCGGCATGACTCCAGTCTCCTTACGTCTGTTCAGGATGCATAGCTTTCTACTGACCCAGACCCTGCTATCTCGGTGCTATCCCAATGTTTGGAGGCCGTGGCGGATTGGATGCGGCGGAGCAGACTGAAGCTCAACCCAGATAAGACGGAGGTGATGGTGGTGGGGAGGGCGAAGGGGGTGGTGGCCCCCCT
>QEPC01006008.1:1894294-1908413 GCA_003113815.1 Sphenodon punctatus
TCCCTCTGTTCCCCTTCCTAAGTCTCTCCCCCAGCTCCTGTCTCTCAGATTGTAAGCCCTAGGGGCAGGGACCGTGTCTGTTTTATTACTTTGTAAAGTGCCAGGTACACTACTGGCGCTATATAAATGTTTGTTAATAATAATAATAATAAAGACAGGTCCCCCACTCATAGGCACTGTGGGCAGGGAATACGGCCATTGCAAGTCACAGAAACTGGCTAAGGATGCTGGGGACTCTGGGTTCCCCAGTGTTCATGACGAGGACATCTCACTTGCAAAGACCAGCCCAGTGCACTTCCCTCTCTCCTATGATCCGTGACAGGGGGAGTGTGTGGTGGCTGCTGCAGGAGCCAATCTGGGAGCTGCCCATATCCCTCCCTACACACTCCACTTGAGTGGGTGCTACGCAGCATTACTACTACTCAACGGCAATGGACCTCCCCGCAAGTCTTGCTAATTTAAAAACACCCTTTCAGCTCCTTTGTCCAGCTACCTTGCTGCCCAAGACAGTCTCTATTCTTCTCATCACGTCTCAAGTCCTTATAAAGCTGATGTGGCTTGGTCCAGCTGTAACCTCTCAGTGGCCTAATTAAGCTCAGGGTTTCAAACCTTAAAGAGACAGTAGCTCATTTAACTCAACTCCCTTTTCCTTACTGTGTCTTTGCCAGGATTCCTCCCTATCTGGGATTGATCCTGTTAATACCTTGTGACCCTGGCACACTGTGCACTGCCTTTTAGCAGCTTTCCAGGTACAATTCTGGTTGGTTTGGATTTATAAAGACTTAAATGGCTTTGGACCGGAATATCTCAAAGTCCACCTCCTCCCCTATATTCCACTGTGATCCTTACATCAGTTGAGAACAGCCTCCTGCTAATTCCATCATTGTGCCAAGTGTGTACAGCCAAGGCCGACAGTGAGGCTTTCTCAGTGGCTGTCTCACAGCTCTGGAGCTCCGTTCCCTTGGAAATTTGTCAAAACCAAAGCCTGAGTATCTTTTGGTGAAGTGCATAACCTTCCTATTTGGACAGGGAGAGGCTTTAAAGGGGCAGTGTATGGGGTGGTGGTGGGGCAATTATGTATATACTGTATTTTGACTATATTTTGTAACTCACCCCGAGACCTCGGATAGTGCAGGATATAAGTCAAAACAAACAAGCAAATATCCAAGCAATGTAATTGCACTGGGTCACTGCTACACAAAGGCTGCAATTGCCCTATAGAACCGGGTATGACCCAGCCACGTTACATGAGAGTTAACAGTTAAGTTTATTAACGGCTGTAGCTTTCGCCATAGCCACATAACAAAAATACAAAACTGACATCGTCGTCATTTATCGCCTTATACCAAATAAGCGATACATACAAAATACAAAATATAAAATTTGCCTTACTCTTTTGTGGGGGTTACTTCAGCAAAACTTAACCCCTAATAACGTTGACAGTAAACAAGCTTGCACCTGGCCTCCACAATGGCCAAGCACTGTACAGCAAGGTTAAAAACATCCTTGTAACATCAATGTTACATGATAAGTAATAAGTTATTAAAATAAGTAGTTCATTTTAAAAATAAATAAATAAATGAGAAGATTGGACTAACCATTTCATCATCATAACATTTTTTAATAAAAAAATACTTGTATTGGAATTTAAAAATGAATGATGGAAGCTGTCAATATTATAAAACATCATTTGAGGGCCAATTTTCACTTTAAATACAGGATCTTAGCACATTTGATCATTTAACACTTCCTCTAATCATTGCCAGGCACTCGTTTTCCTCATCAACTTTACTGAAGTTGGCTGAACCTTTTTATTGAAGGATGCTTGCTTTATTAAGGGCCTGCCTCTGCTAATATTTAAGATTGGGTATAAATTTTTTTTATGCTTTAAGTGTTTGAAAGATTGTGTTAGTAAGTTGTTTTTTGTTTTAGTAAACCTACATGTAAATTAAGGTTTCCAACTATTATGATTTATTCAGAGAATTCTGGTTTTTATTTTCCTGTTCTAAAAGACAAAGAAGCTCCTTATAGACAGCAATATGTCCTGATTGATTGATTGATTTAATTTTTAAAAGAGAGAGACCCTAACCACCACTGCCACCATCATGGCAGTCAGTAGCTTCCTTCATGATAATGACTGATTAAAAACTAGGATTGAAATGAGATTTTGCAAAAATGGGAATTTCCACTGAAATCAAAGTTCCTGATACTATCTCAGTCAGATTAAGAAACTATCAGTACTTGTCAAAGTCTTGATCGACATTTTGTTAGCCAATTTACTAATAATAGGATGACTGGAATCCCATTTAGTGCTTTTCCATCAATTTCAAATCCCAAGATATAATATCGACATAACTGCATTCTATTCTTCTTGTACTTCCTTGTCAGTGTCATTCATTGGCTGGTTTGCAGATTGCTTTACAAATCTGAGATCTCCAGTCCAGTTGCAGATTGGTCAAAGCAAAGGGGGAAAACAATTCTGATTGGAGGCACTGGAATGGAGGCACTGTTTTTTTTGGGGGGGCGGGGGTCAAATGTGTTTGGGCAGCTCGGGAAGAGGGGTCAAGGGGTGGGCTATTCACACAGCGATTGGCTTAGTAACATACTAAACAGCTAACAGACAGAAACCCACAAGTAAAGTGGTACCATCAGCAATGCAGTAAGCAGTAAATGAATGTTAACAGTACATGGTACATGGAAAGTCAGTAAATTGCGACAGTATCTCATGATACTTCAAGAATCAAGAAATGGTATCGGTAGCGCTAAATGGAAATCAGAAATTGATTCAATTTCTGAAGACAGCAACATTACTTGCAATTGAGAATTTAGCTGCTCGTTTCAACCCTAATAAAAATGTCAAATTGCTGATTTTTAATCTCAGTACTTAAACCAAATAATGTTTTATTGAATAATAAATAAAAATGATCACAGTTGAAATAAAAATGGCTTGTTCCAAATTATAAATACTGTGATCAAAATCCAGGTTATTCAGTGTAGCCTAATGGATAATTTCTTGGACTTGTTCAAACAGGGTTCAAATCTCATCTTAGTTATAAACTTACTGGTGGTTTTGGGAAAGTCAGGGTTTCTTGAACTCAGTTCCCTGCCTGTAATGTTCTCCTAATGTTCTTATACCCAGATAAGCTGATCCTCATCCTCAATTTTAGGGAATAAGAACTCTCCGATTCTACTCTGAACTAAGTAGATGTATTTTACATCCTACTTTGTCCCCATTTTATCTCCATCATCCTCCATGATTTCTACTTTTGACCAGTAGAATTCTGAATTTTAATGGTTGTAAGCTTGCAGCAAAAATATAAACATAAACCTATAGCACCATGTTTCCCTTTTAAAATAGTTGAATTATCATAACCTCAAACAACTTCACAGAGCACAAATTCCATTTAGATTTCAGTTTCCAGACCTCTAGGGATTGCATTTTTTTTTCTTCATGTTTAAGTAGTTCCCAGTTTTATTCCCCATTTCTTCTTGTTGTTAGGCAAAACCACAGCATGAGCACACAATATTCCTTTAGCCTGCAGAGGCTAGGAAGCATTTAGCTCAGTTGCCTTTGTCAGTTCCTTTTTTCTCCTCTAGAGGGCAAGAGCTGTTGCAAATTATTTAACCACTGAATTATTATAACTCTTCCAGAGAATTGCAGCAATGGGCAAAAAATGAAAAGATTTTGTAGACTGAAAGTTGATTTGGGTTTCAATGGAGAAAGGGTTTATGATTTGTACACTCTTTAATTTACTAGCAGTGAGTGAACTGGGGTTGAAATAAACATTTGTGGCAAGGACCTAATGTGATGAATTTATCCACATTGTATCAGGTTTGATGAAACAGATTCATTTACTCATCTCTGGTTTGTTTATCCCATTCTGGATATTTGTTCCACTTTGTGGGTCATTTTTTCCTGTTTGGATATTCAGTTCTGATATTTCAACAAATAAGCAAATATCTAAACTGAATTGACCCCCCCAAAAAAGGGGGGCTGGGTGGAGTATCCAAAATGAGATAACCAAAGACTCAAATAAACAAGTTTAATTTGTGGGTGGATATCTACTTGGATATTCTGATGACTACCTGAAAATGAGAATAATATCAGCAGATATAAATGCTACTGTTTACTTCACCTCTAGGTACAAGTATACTGTACCCTACTGAAGTCAATGGGACTTTTCCTATTGAATTTGATGAGATTAAGATTGTACCCACTGCATATGATCACTACAGACTTGGAGACAGCTGCGTCTCAGAACCGTGAAATTGTAGCAGGGCAGGCTAGTAGGGAGCTCGGCCCTTAAGAACGTTAGCCCCAGCCAAAGTAACATCACCAACTGGGCTAACAGAGGCTGATTATGGCCAGCTGAGGTGGGCATGGCTTGACCAGCCCAGAGTTCAGGAAGTTGAGCCCAGAGAGAGAGTGAGAAAGGGAGAAGCCAGAAAGATCTAGCAGGAGACAGAAGGGAGAACTTTCTCCCAAGGGCCCAGAGACTAGGGGAAAAAAAACATCAGAGGGGACAATCATGACTCATGCATTATTTTTAAAAGCACATTTGAAAGACCTCGATGTGAATGAATGAATTAATTTATTATTATTATGCGTAGCCTTTGGCCATAGCATATAAACAATTACAAGTTGCAAAATACAATCAGTTTACATAATACAATCTGCAAACCATATGGTAAAAAATCATATCACAAAAAATATAGCAGTCCACCCAGAATACAATTAATACGGGCCCTAAAAATAACGTGGTAGTTCACTAACATAGAAGGTTATATGCCAGAAATTCAATGAACAGGGGCAATTATACACATATGTATATATATATACCCCCTAGGGATTAAGGACTAAGTTGACTTGGGCAGGTTTAAATGCCAAAAAATTATCCCTGGAATGAATCATATAAGTAAAAAAACTGGCCATATTTTAAATGACACTCCTATCTGCACTGTCCAGCAAAAAAGAAAGGATCACTGGTTCTGACCAACCTGGGAGCTTCTCTAGATATTCCCCCCAAAACTGCTGCTCAAATTATCATAAAGATGACAATGGAGCAACATGTGCCCAACTGTTTCAACTGACGGCCTGTCAAATGGACAAAGCCTAGCACTGAAAGGGGTACCCGCCAGACACACGTCCATGACCTGTGATGGCAATGCATTGCAATGGGCAGACAAGATTAAATTTTTGCCCCGGGGAGAGGTTTGCGTCTGGAGTTAATGAGCCATCTCTCTGCCCCTGCTCGGGAGCAAGGGCAAGATACAAAGACATATGTGGGGAGGCAGCAATTGCACCCCTTTCTGTTTGCCTATAGATGTCGCGAGCCCTAGTTTTAACCTCCCTAGCAAGAACTGCCAAGGACTCGTGGGCCAGATATTCTAATGACAGCCCCATACGCACCAAAGAGGTCTGTATGGTGACCTGCCAAGGATTATGATAATTATCTGTTCCTATAGCCTGCAGCAGCTCAGGGGAGTATCTGCCATCTTGCACCACAGCCCAAGGGCACGCTCCATAGCAATTTGCTGCCAGCTGAGCTGGCCACATTCTGCTCTTAATGCTGCATTTGGCGTACCCCTAGGTGCATGCAAGAGGCCCCTAAGAAACCCCGCCTGGGTCGAATTTAGATTATGGGAACAAAATGGAGCCCAAACTTCAGCCCCGTACAGCACCTGGGCCCGAGCTTTTGCATTATGGGTTTGAATAGCAGACAGAACTGCCGACCTGCCTGCCTGTGCAAAAAAGGCCAACAGTGCTCTGGAGGGGCCCTTGGCATTCAGTCTGGTGGAACAAAAGGCCCAAATAGCGGTAGCTAGAAACCTGCTGAAACTTTTGCCCCATTATGGATCAATTATAAGTTCGCCTCTTGGTGGTGAATACCACTACCCTTGATTTTTTAATACTGATGGTCAATTTCATCTCCTTGGAAAACGACATAAAGGATGCAATCTGTCGTTTTAGCCCAACCTGGGTTTGGGACAGTAAGACTACGTCATCCGCAAATAAAAAACATCCTACCACTCTGTCTGCTATTTTAGGTGGAAAAAACCTTGGGGCTGCCACTACTACATCATTGATGTAGTAATTAAACAGGGCTAGTGCCAACACACAGTCCTGTCGGACACCTTTATTAGTACTTATAGACGGTGTCAAATGCCCCTGGCTATTTATCTTCACAGAAAAAGAGGAATGGGTATATAGGGAGCGGATTAGATATAATAACCGCCTATCTACAATGGAGTCCGACAGCTTCTTCCATAGAAGTGCCCTATCGATAGAATCGAATGCTGCCTTCAAGTCCAGGAAGGCAGCAAAAAAAGACCCATTATGGGCCTTATACTTACAGATGGTATGAAAAAGGGCTAAGCATAACTCAGTGGTCTAACGCCCCTGCAGGAACCCGGCCTGCTCAATGGCGATAATTTTCCCTTCCACCAGCCACTCATTAAATCTATGCAACAGAGACTTAGCATAGATCTTTGCCACTACACACAGAAGACTGATGGGCCTGTAATTGACTGGATCACTGTTTGAGTCTTTTTAAAGATGGGGATGACAATCGCTCTTCCCCATCCTGCTGGTATGGCCCCTATGTTGTTAATGGCTGTAAACAGTGTAGCCAATTCAGGAAACCACTAGTCTCTGTGTGTCTTAAGGAATTCCACGTGGATCAAATCACAACCCGTGGCTTTCCCATTTTTAAAGGAGTCAACCAGTAGTTCTATTTCCTCTATGGTAACCGGTATCCAATAAGGCCCCAGATTATTATTATCTAGGGGGAGCTCCCTGCCTTCATTGTCTGAGGTGGAATTAAATAAGCGTCAAAAATGCTCAGTCCGGGAGCTTAGTGAAACAGGTGAAAATACTAATGCAGGTTTGCGGATGGCACTAGCATTTACCAGCCTCCAAAACTCCTTGCTATTTTTCTGCTCCACCGCCACCTGGAGTCTATCCCATCGGTCTTGCTCAAATTCCCTTTTCTTGGTTTTTATAAGGTTCCTATATTCCAGCTTGAGTACATGATAGAGAGCTGGGAGCTTGGTCGCAGTTGATCTCCTATACTTTGCTGCCTTACATTCCTTGTCAAACCAGCCCTTGATGTTGATCCTAGGGAATTTCCTAGGTTGACTATATAATCTTGGTTGAAGGGTTTTAAGGGACTGGCCACAATTTACAATTAGCTGATTGTACAGTTCCACTATACTGGTGTCCCTATTAGAGGCAAGAAGGGCTTCCCACAAATGCTGGCAATCAGGATCTGAAATGATAGAATCTGGAAAGCCCACGGGTATCTTTTCCCATTGGATGGAACAGTGGCGTTCCAACTCATCCAGGTCGACATTATTGTTGTCCATGGGGCCATGAGACAAGGAAGGGGTTACATCAAATAATAATGCTAAGGGGACATGGTCGCTAACCAGGACTGATCCCACATGAAAATCCAGTATATACGGAATAACAGAAGAGGAAACCAGGGCAAAGTCAACAGTACTGGATCCATGGTGCCCCAGACAAGTAAGCTCCCCCCTGGTGTCTCCAAAACCTGACCCATTTAGTACATATAAACTGGAGGATATAATAAAGTTAGTCAGTCGAATGCCTGATGAATTTATCCTAGGGTCCTTGGAGACCCTGGATGAAAGTCTGCCATATGGGTCCTGCGGCAAAGAATCGCAATGTCACAAGAGATCCTGGTCGCTTGCCCCCAGCCTTGCGTTGAAATTGCCAATCACTAAGAATAACCCTTCTGGATATTTATTTAGGAGGGAATCTACCAAATCCTCCAGGTCAGACCAACTGGCCCGCCTAAAAGAACCTGCATTACATGGAGGAATATAGAAAGATATAACCACCCAAATTAGTTAACCAATGGAAAAAATCAGGGCCAAAGCTAAAACTTGTACTTTAATTACCTCAAGTTCCTGGTGCATTAGGCTATCAGAAATAAAAAAGCCTATACCACCACACGGGCGGCCTCTGCTGTTATATGTACTAGCTGGGAGGTCATAAGCCTTGAAACCCTCAAGAATCAGTGGATATGTAGTCCATGTTTCTTGGATACTAATAATGTGGAACTTCCTTATATGAGCCAGGAAATCAGGGTCCATTCTATGCCTATCCCAACCCGCCAAATTCCATGAGCACAGGTTCAACCCTCCATCTGGATAGCCCAAATCTAATCAGGAAGGGGAGGAAGAAGAACCACCACTACCAAGACCAGATAAAACTGGAAGGCCCTCAGTAGTTGGAGATGCTGACAGATTTAGGGCCTGGACTAGAAAGTCTGGTTCTGGAATACAATCAGGTCTATTGGTTACATAATCAACCTTAGTAGCCTCCAAACCCACTTCCAAATCAGATGGAACAACATCAGTCCCTCTTTGGGTGGGAAGACAGCAATAACGATCGTCCGATTTAGCAAGGACCCTTAACCATGATGGAATAGAAAGGTTAGGCTCCAGGCCACTAGATCCCAACTGAGCCTTGGACTGATATTGATTTAAACATAGGTTTCCCCCAAGCAGAGGGGAAACAGACGACATAGCCCCAACCCGGGTCTGGGCAGCCACCCCAGCATCCGGAATTTTATCAGGAGCATGTGGTCCATGATAAACGTCCTGGGTGACAGGATCCTTCTGGGATTCCAAGGGGAAGGTAGCCGACTGCAAAAAAGTCTGCTTGGAATTTCCCCTGGCCATCAGGCCAGATTTAAAGATGTCTACATTACTAGATGATAGAGCAGATATTTCCTTGAGGGCTGGTGGAAATAAGGGAATTTTGACAGGATTAACATAAAGCTTCGAGAGACGAATCCCTTGAGCAGCAAATAGGTGGGCATGCTGTCTAAGATTATTAACTAGTGATGGTGAGGAAAAATGAATCACCAGCCGATAAGAATGCGGGCCAGATGGCAACGTGTAATACTTCAGTATAGAATCCAAACCAATGGGTAAACCTGTTATACAAGACAAGTGTCATTTTATGCTGGACTTAGATAACCAATAGGGTAGATACCCTGAGGGCAATGGGATAACTTTAAACACCAGTCCCTGGAAATCCATCTGCAAAGAAGGTGATCTACTATTTTTATTATTAGATGACCAGATAGAGCTGACCCCAGTAAAGGGAGTCTGTTCACAAATATCATTTCCCAATACTTGGGTTCCTATCGAGGTCCTGGGCTGTGACAGATCTCTATTCTGGGGGCTGCTAGCACAAAATAATTTAAAATTATCAATAAGAATCCCCAGCTGACATCTCTGAAGCTCAAGCTGCATATTTATGCTCTCCAACCGGGCGTACAATTTGGAGACCAAGTCCTCTATTGAAAAACGTTGATTAGCCAACTGGTCCAGAGCACTGACTCCCTGGTTGTCAACAGCAAGAGGAGAAAAACCCTTAGGGTCCTGAAAGTCTACTGGAGGTATACCAGGGCAAAGGACTGGTAGATAATCAACAAGTCCCTGCCGTTCTTCCTGGCAATCCTCCGACCCCAGTGTATTCTCGGGGCTAACCTGAGAATCAGTTCCATTCTGGGCAAATCCTCCCTCTGGAGCCCTCAGGTAGTCCTTCAACCACAATTGCCGAGCTCTAGATTGAGCTCGGGTAAGCATCCCCTCTTTCCCTTTTCTCCTGCCCATGGCCAGTGCCGTTGCACAGCCTCAATTAGTCAAACCTCAGGAAACCAAGAAAAGTGAAGAAGGTGTAACCCTAGCCCAGCCATGGCCAGCACCTAAGGCCGCGCACAAGGGGGCGCTTTAGGGTCACATAACTAGCCCTTGTGCACGACGCCCTTAGCCGTGATGCACCGGTGCACGTCTTTTCAAGTCCCAGGGGAGGTTTCCGCGCAAGCGCCGGCTCTCGGGATGCTTCTGGGGAAAGTGTTGACAGCTGGGTCTCCGCAGTACTTCAGGCAGTCAAGATACAGGTGGTAAATGTAGGTGGGGGGCACTTGCCAACTGCTCTCACCAGTGACGGATCATGCAAGCCTCTCCCCACAACCCCGCTTCCCCTCCAGTCGCTGACTTCGATGTCTTTCAAATGCGCTTTTAAAAATAATGCGCGATCTGCTATTCCAATAATGGCCAGCGACTTTTGGTTTCTCTAAATGCCCCCACGTGTGACTTTTCTCAAATTGCGTTTTTCAATGTTTAGATCGGCCCGCTCGTCTAAAAGCGGCCTGAGAGAGACATGGGACTACTCGTCAGCTGGGTGCTAATTCCCCAGATGACATCGATGACCAGTGACGAGAGTCCAGAAGGGCCTGAGTGTGTAAGTAAGAGCAGAGAGAACACCTTCCAGAACATCATGCTAATACTATTTAAGTCAACTACTAGCTTCCCTTCAGGTGCAAAATGCAATTAATTTGTTCTGTAATTTCTCTTTTAGGAAAGTATTATTTATTCATTTAGCTTTGTCTCTCTCCCTTCCCCTAAAGCTTAGGGTGGACAACAACATAATAAAAACATAAAAATACAAGTACATAAAGACATCTACCCCCGCCCCCCAGGCCCTCCTTACACTAACCCTTATCCCCACGCACCAAACATTTGTCCAGTTTCTCCTGCACATTGACCTCCTCAAACTTCCTATGCCTTTGCTTTGGAAAAAGGTACATAAACAACACAATTTGATTTTGCAAAAGACATAGGGAGGGACCTTCTAAAGTGGAGCTGTAGTGGTCAGAAGATACCATCTGGTTCTATGTAGCCTTTTGCCTGACTTCCAGAAATCCACATTGGAGTGTAAATAACTGAATGGAAACACATTTCTTGGAAAACTGTTGTAATTTAATGCATGTAAACAAAAGCTTTTGTAATCGCCTCAGTCACACTGGGATTTCTCAAAGAATTACTTCAAACAAATATCAGTTTTTAATTGAGAGGGACCCAAGAGAATGGTATTCTCAATTTATTTTATTTTTTTATTTCCGAAGTGGAAGCTATTGCAACAATTGCAAGCAAGGAGTCTTGGTCGGAGAACCCAACTGGGATTGTCAAACAGGGCTGAGATCCGCTGGCTAAGGCAGAGCAGTATGAAATGGCTTCAGCTGCTCCCCGCAATGTTGTTGCATGCTAGGGATGGGAGACTTGATATCGTGGTGATCCATTTAGGCGAGAACGACTTACCGAGGCTTAAAGGGGTGCAGTTAATTAGGGACATAAAACAGGATCTAGGGGAAGTAAAATGCGTAATGCTGGGGGTTGGGCTAGAATTGGACAGAATTAGTGGAACGGTTTAGCTGGGGAGCACGGGTACCACCTAGGAAAATTGACAAGACAAGAAAGACAATAAACAGGGAAAATAGAAAATGGTTAGGTGGAATGGGGTGGGCAACAATTAGGCACAGTGCAATTTCGCACAAGGATTTAGGTTTATTTAGGAAAGATGGAGTTCACCTGTCCCCGGCTGGTAACGACCTGTATTTGCAAGCTTTGAGGGCTATGTTTATGAGGGTGTTAGGATAGGTGTGGGGCCCGGACCCGTCCGAGAGTTTTGGTGGTTCCTTGGTGGCGGGGGTCCAGTATCGTGTTGATTTAGGATAAGGAAACATAGTAGTCATCTCCTTAAGAGATGGGGAAGCCACACTTATCACAATGCAGAGTATGGAAAGTGAGGCGCTGGTTACCCTGGGAATGGGTGACCTGGGATGGTGGTAGGGCATTGCATGGTCCCCCACCACCGTGCACCCTATTCCTTATTCAAGTCCTGAGAGACTAAGCCCCCTTTTGGCCACGTGCCCCATGCTGGATGAAGGGGGACACAGTTATGGTTGTGCCAAGGTTATCAATGGTATATTGAGACCTCGGCTGATGTTTAATAGTTAATGGGTTATGATGATACTGGACCCTGATTGCAATAGGTGATGTCACCCCCTCACCTATTCAATTTGATGTAATTTGGATTAATAAAGGGTGCAGCCATGTTTAAATCCATACAATGGTGTCCTGTCTCATTTCTGGGTGCATCGACAATAGTCTTACCGGGATCCTGTTTACTGGTTTGTCATTTACCATTTTGCCGTTTAATGCTTTGCTATCAATTTCAAATCCTGAGATGTAATACTGACACAATACCACATTTCTTCTATCTTCTAAGCTGTTTAAAATTGTTTTAAATACTGTTTTTCTGATTTTTATTTGGCTGTGAGGCGCCCCAAGCTGCCTGTGGCAGGAGGGGTGGGATAGTAAATTTTTAAAATAAATAAATAAATTCTCTGCACTCCACTTTCCCTTGTACTTCCTTGTCACTCATTGGCTGGCATATAGATTTCTTTACAAATCTGCAATGCATTTGCAGATTGGTCAAAGCAAGGGGAATAACATACAGCAACATTTGTGATTCAAGCACTTGAATGGAGACGCTGGTTTCAAAAATTGTGTTTGGGCAGGCAGTGGGGAGGTAAAGGGGGTGGAGTATTATTCACACAGTGATTGGCTCAGAAAATCAGCAAACAACAAACAGATAGAACCTCAGAAGTAAAACAGTACCCTCAGCAATGCAGTAAGTGGTACACAGTACTTGGTAAACAGTAAATGGAAAATTGATAAATCAGGACAGTATTCTCCATATTGCAAGAATTGAGAAATCCTACTAGTATCGGTAAATGGGTCAGGAAAATTATCCCTTTTCCAAGTTGGTGAAATTACTTGCGAGTAGGATTTTACTGGCTCATTTCAACCCTACGTGCAACCCTTGTATGGACAATGCACCATGTACACAAATTACATGCATCGTACATGTAACATATACGACTGACTGCATGTGAGTTTAGGATGAGGTCCATAGTTTGGAACTGAAAATTTTGCTCTGCTCTTAAAATGTGGATTGTGTTAACTTGGCATGAATGTTTCCCTGTCTATCCCTATTTCTAGGGATGGGCAAACAGATCGCAGTTCAGGTTTGATTGTTCGGTTCATTCCAATTCAGTTCGCCCGTTAGGTTCGGCCGTTCGATTCGGTCACCAAGTTCGGGCTCGGCCATTCGGTTCGGTCGTGTTCAGTTTGGTTCGGGCATTCGGAAAACGTATGGGAGCCCTGTGCGAGGAATGATTGCCCCAGACCCATGAAATTGAGTCCTGGGGCTAGACTGGCAACTTCTAGATATTGGCCACAGCCCTCCCTATCTGTAACGTAGGCCCCAGAACCCTGACAGTGGGTCCTGGGGCTGGATTGGCTGTTTCTTGATGCGGTGGAATGACATCGCCTCTATGCGAGGAATTATGACCGCAGACCCATGACGGTGGGTCCTGGGGCTAGAGTGGCAGCTTCTAGATATTGGCCACAGCTCTCCCTGCCTGTAACATAGCCTCAGAACCCTGGCGGCGGGTCCTGGGGCTGTAGTGACTGTTTCTTGATGTGGTGGAATGACATTGCCTCTGTGTGAGGAATGATGGCCCCAGACCCATGACGTTGGGTCCTGGGGCTAGAGTGGCAGCTTTAAAGATATTGGCCACAGTCCTCCCTGCCTGTAACTTGGCCCAACCTGATGGTGGGTCCTGGGGCTGTAGTGGCTGTTTCTTGATGTGGCGGAATGATATCGCCTCTGTGCGAGGAATGATGGCCCCAGACCCATGATGGTGGATCTTGGGGCTAGAGTGGCAGCTTCTAGATATTATCCACAGACCTCCCTGCCAGTAATGTAGGCCGCAGAACCCAGATGGCAGGTCCTGGGACTGGAGTGGCTTTTTCTTGATGCGGTGGAATGACATCAGCGCTGTGCAATGAATGATGGCCCCAGACCCATGACGGTGGGTCCTGGGGCTAGAGTGGCAGCTTCTAGATATTGGCCACAGTCCTCCCTGCCAGTAATGTAGGCCCCAGAACTCTGATGGTGGGTCCTGGGACTGGAGTGACTGTTTCTTGATGCAGTTGAACGATGGCTCTCTGTGAGTGGAATGACGGGCTCCAGAACCCATGGAACAGACAGCATTCGTGGCATTAGTAGCAACAGCAGCAGACTTTGGATTGCCGGGGTGCAGAACCCATGGCACAGAGAGCAGAGGCAGCATTGGCAGCAGACATTGGATTTCCCAGAGGCAGCATTAGCAGCTGGTGCAGACATTGGATTACCCGGGCACAGAACCCGTGGCACGGACAGCAGAGGCAG
>QEPC01006008.1:1913884-1929937 GCA_003113815.1 Sphenodon punctatus
TCTCTCTCTCTCTCTCTCTCTCTCTCTCTCTCTCTCTCTCTCTCTCTCATACTAGACGGCCTTGGCCGCCTTATCTGAGTGACCTCATGATGCAGGGTGGCATTGGGAAACAAACTGTAAGCCTGCCAGTTGACCTATGGCTACACGATCTCAGCCCGCCTATGTGACACTGACTGGCTCTCGGTCTCTCGCGCTGCACAGTCTTTGCTTGCCTATCTGAGTGCCCTGCTGCCAATGTCCCAGACTGCCTGCTCTACTGTCTCTAGTGCCACGCTGCCTTTCTGGCTGCTCAGCTTGCCTCCAAGGTCAAAGCATGCCTCAGTCCTCCTTCCTGCCCCCCATTCCAAGGTGCCTCTCTGCCCATCCAGGTTGCCTAGCTCAAAGCCTGCCAAAGCCTGCCTCCCCTACTGCCTCTCATGCCATGCTGTCTGCCTGCCCAGGTTGCAAAGCTCGACCCCTGCCTCAATCTGCCTGACTGCTGCTCATGCCATGCCACCTGACTGCCTGCCACAGCAACCAATGTCTGCTGCTGCTAGTGCTAATGGCCCCCAGGCCAGGCCTATATGCCATCTGTGACAAGGTTTCTGTACCCTGGCAACCAATGTCTGCTGGTGCTAGTGCCAATGCCGCCCATGCTTTCTGTGCCACGGGTTCTGGGGCCGATCATTCCTCGCACAGAGGCGATGTCATTCCAGCGCATCAAGAAACACCACTCCAGCCCCAGGACTCACCATCAGGGTTCTGGGGCCAGGTTACAGGCAGGGAGGGCTGTGGACAAGATCCAGAAGCTGCCACTCTAGCCCCAGGTCCCACCGTGATGGATCTGGAGCCATCATTCCTCACACATTCCGATGCCATTCCAACGCATAACAAGAAGCAGCCACTCTAGCCCCAGGACCCGCTGCCAGGGTTCTGGGGCCAAGTTACAGGCAGGGAGGGCTGTGACAAAGATCCAGAAGCTGCCGTTCTAGCCCCAGTACCCACCTTGATGGGTCTGGGGCCATCATTCCTTGCATATTCCAATGTCGTTCCAATGCATGAAAAGAAGAAGCTGCTCCAGCCCCAGGACCCACCGCCAGGGTTCTGGGGCCAAGTTACAGGCAGCGAGAGCTGTGGCCAAGATCTACAAGCTGCCACTACAGCCCAAGGACCCACCGTGCTGGGTCTGGGGCCATCATTCCTCACACATTTCGATGTCGTTCCAATGCATGACAAGAAGCAGTCACTCCAGCCCCAGGACCCGCTGCCAGGGTTCTGGGGCCACGTTACAGGCAGGGAGGGCTGTGGCCAAGATCCAGAAGCTGCCACTCTAGCCCCAGGACCCACCATGATGGCTCTGGGGCCATTATTCCACACACATTTCGATGTTGTTCCAACACATGACAAGAAGCAGCCACTCCAGTCCCAGAACCCACCACCAGGGCCTCAGTCTGAGACCAAGTTACAGGCAGGGAGGGCTGTGGCCAAGATCCAGAAGCTGCCACTCCAGCCCCAGGACCCACCGTAATGGGTCTGGG
This sequence comes from Sphenodon punctatus, assembly GCA_003113815.1. NCBI lineage: Eukaryota > Metazoa > Chordata > Lepidosauria > Sphenodontia > Sphenodontidae > Sphenodon > Sphenodon punctatus. Next base: position 1,915,402 of record QEPC01006008.1, read on the forward strand.
GCCATTATTACACTCAAAGGCTGCTGAAAGCAAATGTCCTGCTGGGCTGCCCTTGTTTAGCTCCAACTGTCAAGCACAGTTAAACCTCTCAGGCTGCTTCCTGGGAAATTGAACTACTCGACAACAAAACCACACTCCCAAATCCCATGGATAAGCAACCCCAAGTCTTTTGTCACATAAGGAGCAATGCATCTTTCTGTGGAAGATTTTCTCCTGGAGATCCCTTGGGGTGTTGTGAACTTTACAATCAAGTACTGTGAGGAAGAGAAACTCAGCCAGCTCTTCCTCCAGGTATGTGATGTATCTTTCATTATCTGTGAGGGCCTTGAACACAGAATGGTGCTTTCCTACCTATTAGGATTGACTGACACATATTCAACTGATGTTCACATGGAAGGAACCCTTCTCCACTTCAGCCTTCAAAGTTCTCGAGCCCCAGGACCCACCATCACGGTTCTGGGGCCTACATTACAGGCAGGAAGGGCTGTCTATCCACTGTATCTAGAAGCTGCCACTCTAGCCCCAGGATCCATCATCAGGGTTCTGGGGCCCATCATTCCACTCACAGAGAGCCATCTTTCTATCCACCGTCTATCCACCTTTCTTTCCACTGTATCTAGAAGCTTGCCTTCAGATGATTTGAAGCTGGCCCAGGATGATCCTGTACCTGACTACCTTTCGATCGGCTGCGGGAAACGGAGGCTATAGGTGATCGCCCATCCCTTCTCAACAACGCTCACCTATCTCTTAGGATTGACTGTTCATGTCGATCTTAAGATGACATTCCAAATTCATCTCCACTTCGCAGATTTGACCAATGGCGCATATCCAGTTGTGCAACCTGCATTCCATGCTGAGTTCCTTGAGGATTTCTGCAGTGATGACATATTCAGTTGCTTGCCTTCAGACGATTTGGAGCTGGCCCAGGATGATCCTGTACCCGACTACCTTTCAATTGGCTGCGGGAAACGGACGCTATTGGCGATCACCCGTCCCTTCTCAACAATGGTCGCCTATCTCTTAGGATTGACTGTTCGTGTTCGCACATCCCTACAGATGACATTCCAAATCCTACAGAATCTTAAACTTCTCCTACAGTCCAGGATCCTTGCTCCGTTGCTTTGCCAAGGTTATCAAAAAGTGTCAGGGAACTTCCACCCTCTCCAGCCAGCAGTCGCCTCCCCTGCCAAGCCCCCTTACATCAATAAAGTATGTCATGCACGGCGTGAAGATTGCAAAGTCGTGCCAATGGGTGACAATCGGGGGTGAGGGGGATTGGTCACATGATATTATACCCATATGTTTGTGTCTCTGTCACAGTTATTTTGTATGTGGGCATTTAGGTAGGTATGGGTGGGGAGTTTAACTTGCTTTCCTGTCTCANGCCTGCCACAGCAACCAATGTCTGCTGCTGCTAGTGCTAATGGCCCCCAGGCCAGGCCTATATGCCATCTGTGACAAGGTTTCTGTACCCTGGCAACCAATGTCTGCTGGTGCTAGTGCCAATGCCGCCCATGCTTTCTGTGCCACGGGTTCTGGGGCCGATCATTCCTCGCACAGAGGCGATGTCATTCCAGCGCATCAAGAAACACCACTCCAGCCCCAGGACTCACCATCAGGGTTCTGGGGCCAGGTTACAGGCAGGGAGGGCTGTGGACAAGATCCAGAAGCTGCCACTCTAGCCCCAGGTCCCACCGTGATGGATCTGGAGACATCATTCCTCACACATTCCGATGCCATTCCAACGCATAACAAGAAGCAGCCACTCTAGCCCCAGGACCCGCTGCCAGGGTTCTGGGGCCAAGTTACAGGCAGGGAGGGCTGTGACAAAGATCCAGAAGCTGCCGTTCTAGCCCCAGTACCCACCTTGATGGGTCTGGGGCCATCATTCCTTGCATATTCCAATGTCGTTCCAATGCATGAAAAGAAGAAGCTGCTCCAGCCCCAGGACCCACCGCCAGGGTTCTGGGGCCAAGTTACAGGCAGCGAGAGCTGTGGCCAAGATCTACAAGCTGCCACTACAGCCCAAGGACCCACCGTGCTGGGTCTGGGGCCATCATTCCTCACACATTTCGATGTCGTTCCAATGCATGACAAGAAGCAGTCACTCCAGCCCCAGGACCCGCTGCCAGGGTTCTGGGGCCACGTTACAGGCAGGGAGGGCTGTGGCCAAGATCCAGAAGCTGCCACTCTAGCCCCAGGACCCACCATGATGGCTCTGGGGCCATTATTCCACACACATTTCGATGTTGTTCCAACACATGACAAGAAGCAGCCACTCCAGTCCCAGAACCCACCACCAGGGCCTCAGTCTGAGACCAAGTTACAGGCAGGGAGGGCTGTGGCCAAGATCCAGAAGCTGCCACTCCAGCCCCAGGACCCACCGTAATGGGTCTGGGGCCATTATTACACTCAAAGGCTGCTGAAAGCAAATGTCCTGCTGGGCTGCCCTTGTTTAGCTCCAACTGTCAAGCACAGTTAAACCTCTCAGGCTGCTTCCTGGGAAATTGAACTACTCGACAACAAAACCACACTCCCAAATCCCATGGATAAGCAACCCCAAGTCTTTTGTCACATAAGGAGCAATGCATCTTTCTGTGGAAGATTTTCTCCTGGAGATCCCTTGGGGTGTTGTGAACTTTACAATCAAGTACTGTGAGGAAGAGAAACTCAGCCAGCTCTTCCTCCAGGTATGTGATGTATCTTTCATTATCTGTGAGGGCCTTGAACACAGAATGGTGCTTTCCTACCTATTAGGATTGACTGACACATATTCAACTGATGTTCACATGGAAGGAACCCTTCTCCACTTCAGCCTTCAAAGTTCTCGAGCCCCAGGACCCACCATCACGGTTCTGGGGCCTACATTACAGGCAGGAAGGGCTGTCTATCCACTGTATCTAGAAGCTGCCACACTAGCCCCAAGACCCACCATCAGGGTCCTGGGTCCCATCGTTCCACTCACAGACAGCCATCTTTCTATCCACTGTCTATCCATCTTTCTATCCATTGTATCTAGAAGCTGCTACTCTAGCCCCAGGACCCACCATCAGGGTTCTGGGGCCCATCATTCCACTCACAGAGAGCCATCTTTCTATCCACCGTCTATCCACCTTTCTTTCCACTGTATCTAGAAGCTTGCCTTCAGATGATTTGAAGCTGGCCCAGGATGATCCTGTACCTGACTACCTTTCGATCGGCTGCGGGAAACGGAGGCTATAGGTGATCGCCCATCCCTTCTCAACAACGCTCACCTATCTCTTAGGATTGACTGTTCATGTCGATCTTAAGATGACATTCCAAATTCATCTCCACTTCGCAGATTTGACCAATGGCGCATATCCAGTTGTGCAACCTGCATTCCATGCTGAGTTCCTTGAGGATTTCTGCAGTGATGACATATTCAGTTGCTTGCCTTCAGACGATTTGGAGCTGGCCCAGGATGATCCTGTACCCGACTACCTTTCAATTGGCTGCGGGAAACGGACGCTATTGGCGATCACCCGTCCCTTCTCAACAATGGTCGCCTATCTCTTAGGATTGACTGTTCGTGTTCGCACATCCCTACAGATGACATTCCAAATCCTACAGAATCTTAAACTTCTCCTACAGTCCAGGATCCTTGCTCCGTTGCTTTGCCAAGGTTATCAAAAAGTGTCAGGGAACTTCCACCCTCTCCAGCCAGCAGTCGCCTCCCCTGCCAAGCCCCCTTACATCAATAAAGTATGTCATGCACGGCGTGAAGATTGCAAAGTCGTGCCAATGGGTGACAATCGGGGGTGAGGGGGATTGGTCACATGATATTATACCCATATGTTTGTGTCTCTGTCACAGTTATTTTGTATGTGGGCATTTAGGTAGGTATGGGTGGGGAGTTTAACTTGCTTTCCTGTCTCACCTTAGTTTCTAGACCTCCTCCCATTTGCCGTCATTCTGCTCACAGGGATGGTCCCCAGGACTTGGCCTATATGCTGTCCGTGCCAAGGGTTCTATACCATGGCCACCAATGTCTGCTTCTTCCAGTGCCAATAGCCCCCAGGCCAGGCCTATATGCTGTCTGTGTCATGATGCCATGGCATCAATAAACAGCTGCTGCCAATGGCCCCTAGGCCTATATGCTGTCTGAGGTAGGGATGGGCAAACACAGTTCAGAAGTTCAGAGTTCAGCCCGAACTTGGCCTCTTTGGACAACCGAACCCAAACCCGAATCCGAACACAAACAGACCGAACCTTACTAAATTCCAAACGTCAAAATGACCAAACAGTTCAGTCAGTTTGGATCGTGTTTGTGTGACTTAAACATGGTGTCAGGTCACTGGAAGACAAATGTGGCAGGGAGGGGGAGTCAGCTAACTCAGCTGAGGAGCAGACTTCCAGGCACCAGGGGTGGAGGGTGGAGACTGGCTTGGAGTAGCTCATGCCATGCCACCTGAATGCCTGCCTCGGCAACCAGTGTCTGCTACTGCAAGTGTCAATGGCCCACCCAGGTTGCTGCAAAGAGAGAGGGAGACATGAGAGAGAGAGAGAGAGAGAGAGAGAGAAAGTCCACCCACTGCTTGAAGGAGAGACAGACACGATCCCACCCATGCTGTCACCTGCAGTATGACCAGAGAGAGAGAGAGAGAGGTTCCCAGATAGAACGAGGGAGATGGAGGTTAGAGGGGGAGAGGTAGGTGTATCCAGCTACCCTGGGTGCCACCTGCCAGAACCAGGTGAACTCATATCTGTGCTCATGCGTCCAATGCCCATTGCCCACATCCAGCATGCAGCAAACCTAACATAATGAGATGGAATATAACACACAACGTTTTATATGTGCCTGCCTGCCTGCCTGCCTGTGTGCGTTCCTGTACTGCTGCTACCATCTATCACTGGATCGAATGAAGTGTGCACCATAGGCTTTAGGCTGTAATTCCACTATCCCTGAATCAGTCATGCCCGCCCATCCCAGGAACCATCAACAAGATTCTGGGACCATCATTCCAGTCACTGGGGCTGCATTCCATTCCAATGCATCCAGAAGCCCTGTGCCTGCATGCCAGTGTGCCCCCTCCCAACAGCCTACTCCTTAGCACCCACCCGTGGATGCCCGCTGAAGCTGCTGGATATAATAGCCCCTCCGACCACCAGCTCCCGCCGCCTGCTGCCCGCTGCCAGGAAGCTTGTCTCTCGATCTCTCTGTCACACCCACCCACAAAAACACAAGGCCTGCACCTCCTGGGGGGCTGTCTGCAAGTTGAGACCCTGCTGCTGGCACAGCACATCTTTGGGTTAAAAACTATGCTACATGGGGTGGCAGGTGCTGCTGGTAGGGATCGACAAGCTGTATGCAATTCTGCCACCTGCCAGTCAGAACTTAAACACAGAGGGATAAAAGATTGGACATGTCAGCTTGTAACAACAACAACAAATATAACTTTAATAAAACAACAACAACAACAACAACAACAACAACAACAACAACAAATGTATAAAACCAAAGCCAAGTATTTTTAAATAGAAAGGAAACTTATGCACTAACAAACTAATAATTAGTCTTTTGGCCTGCCCCCTGGAACTTGGGGGAAAGGCATGAGTGGTGCAGGGGACCTAGGGGCAAGGACCGCACCTGCCAGCATTTCATAGCCGTGTGCCACAGCATATTCTATGGCCTCTGCCATGGCTGCCTGCCAGTTGCAGACCAACTGGTGGAAGAGCTCCAGGTCAGCCCTCTCCATGGAGACGTACTTGGAGACGTACTCTGAGTACGCCTACACCTTCTCCTGCAACTTGTCCACCTGGAACAGTTCCACCAGTTGGTCTTCAATTACCTGGAGGCGGGCAACAAAGTCCTGACTGGTCCCCTGCACCTGGTTACAAAAGTCCCTTGCCTCCTCAGACTGCTCCTGGGGGGGCTCCACATCTGAGCTGGAGGGGGGGGGGGAAGGGTGTACATGCCTTCGTTTGTGGGTTGCCTTCCTCTCCTTCTTCTGGCACTAGGGCTCCATGGCCACATCAGAGTCCTTCACCTGCCACCTCACTTTCAGGCCATGCCTCTGCTCAATGTGGGTGATGAGCCCAGATGTGGTCCCCTCCCTCTGGTGCCGGAATATTTTGTGGCAGTGTAAAAAAAAGCAAAAAAAGATAGGAACATAAGAAGTGCCATACTGTGTCAGACCAATGGTCTGTCAAACCCTGCCTGCATTCTGTCTCCACAAGTGGGTGGACTGAGTGGCCAATCTCTCTCTGCAGGGGACTTTCGTTCCTAACAGGTCAGATCATAAGGCAATTCATTCCCTTTTGTTCCAGTGCCGGTGGCATACCTTGCATGTGCGATTCCATTGCCCTTGTCATAAAACCTCCAGACATTCGACTTCTGGTGCCAAATGTCTGAGGGTGTCACTGACCATGGTGGCGACCTCTGCCTAGGGGTCCTTCTCTTTGGCCTGGTCCTGGAAGCAGCACTGGGGCAGACATCCGATTCCTCTCTGAAATGGGAACACATTAAGAACACCAAAGTAATAGCATGAATTTATGATGATGATGCCTCTAGTCCTCCATCTTTGGGGTGCTAGGGATTGTAACTAGAAAGCACGTGCAAATCCTGCCCTCTCTGAGGTGCTAGGGGATGCTAGGGTTTACAGCTAGAAAAGGCCCTGGCTGGCATGTGCAAATCCTGCCCTTATTTGGGGGGGTGTTGGGAATGGGATGGCAACTGGAGAGTGGAGAGCCTTGTTACCCTGGCACATGTTTGGGTGCGGGTTCTGCTCGTACCAGAACCCCCCACACTACAGTACCCTCCCTCTCCCTCTGTGGCATACAGAGAGTGCTAAGGGATGCTAGTGCTAGGGGACCCGGGATTACAACTAGAAAGGCCCTGGCTGGCACATGCAAATCCTGCCCTTATTTGGGGGTGCGTATGGAATGGGATGGCAACTGGAGATTGGAGAGCCTTGCTACCCTGGCACATGTTTGGGTGGGGGTTCTGCTCGTGCCAGAGCCCCCCACACTACAGTACCCTCCCTCTCTGCCATACATCCACTGCCACCCACTGCTGCCCATTGTTTGTGCCTGACTGATGCCCACCACCCACACCCGCACGCCAGTGAGCTCACTCTAACGGATAGAGCCTTTCTTGACCTCAAAGTCCTCACCACACAGCTCCGCACACACTCGAATTTCTGGTTTCCGCCACACTCGTGCACTCACGATAATTTTTTCCGAACAGCCGAACCCGAACGGCCAAACCCGAACGGCTGAACCCAAACCTGGCGAACGATCCGAATGGCCGAACCGAAGAAGCCGAACCAAATGCAGCCGAACTGAACAGCCGAACCCAAACCGCAATCTGTTCGCCCATCCCTAACATCTAGGTGTTTCTAAGCCCCACCAGCATCACTTATTCAAAGGCTCATTATTTCAAGCTGTGAGTGCACTGCGCTTGTCTAAAAGCGGCCTAATATGCCACTGCCACTCTGCTAAAGATTCATATATTAGAAAAACTGGATTCATGTCAGTCTTTATGGTGGCATAGTTTCCTTTCTACCTGTCTGTGCTCCTCCTCAGCCACTTAGAGCCCCATGCCATTTGTAAGGCTGAGTCCATGTTGTCTTGTCCCCACAACCCAGCCTCCCATCACTTTGAGTTACTGGGAAAATCCCCAGGACATCAGACTCCTCAGTCCAGTGCTCTGATCACTGGATAATCTTTCTTGATAGCTCACTATCAAAGTACCTGCTCCCCTATCTTGCCTGTTAAATCTTATGTTACAAATTCTTAATAAAGGGACAGCTTTGGATATATTTACTTATGAAGATTAGATTTATAACTCAGCCTATCCAAAGGGCTCAGGGCAGAACTTTAACTTTCTTATCTAGTTCAGCATAGCCCTGTGAGGGAGGTCATAATAGTTATTCCCATGTTACAGATGGGGAACCTAGGCCACTTTTAGACGAGTGGGTCACAGTTGTGTGACCCGCTTGTGCAATTTTTCAAAATCCCACTAGGCGGGATTAGACATGATGAGGGACGTGATCACACACATTCAAGGCGGTAACCGTTGTTTACTGACTGCGAATTAAATACCTCACACATCGAGGTATTTGGTTCGCGGTCAGTAAACAATGCGCGATCACCTTGAATGCGTGTGATCGTGTCCCTTATCACTTCTAATCCCACCTTGCGGCATTGTGAAAAATCGCACAAGTGGGTTGTGTGACTGCGACTTGCTCATTTAAAAGCAGCCCGAGACTGAGAGAAACGGTGCTTTTAGACAGATTCAGGCAGCCTGCCCTGGCGTTGCTCCAGGGGGTGCACCCCCACATCTACCTGCTTCCAATCCCACCTGGGTCAGCTTCAAACAGACCCAGCACATTCCCCACCTGTACGGTGTCCCTCTGCACCATAGAGCTGTGGGCAGTTGTCCAACTGTCTAGGCTGGCACCTGCAACTCTATAATGTTGTCCAGGGCAATGGCCAGCCGAAAGCAGAACTGCAGAATGAGTCCACCAGCAGCTCTGCTTCAGGCCGGTGCCCTGGGTTCAGCCAGCCTTTTTCACCAGCTACACTTTTGGACGTTCCGGAGCACTGCTGGCAGGGCTGCCAAGGAGCAGGCCCAGTTTGCTCCAGTGCCACTTCTGGTGGGGGCGCCTTTAGATGGACGGGTAAGCCCAGGGGTGAAGTGGGCTGATGGGGGCAGAACTAGGTCTGCCGTCTGTCTAAAAGCACCCATAGTGACTTGTCTAAGGCTTCCCAGTGAGTTCATAGCTAAGATGAGATTGGAACCCTAGTCTCCCAGGTTCAAGTCAAGCACCATATCCGCTAGGCTATCTGGAGTTTTATAACAGCTAGCTGCAGGAATGGTTCCAGGGAAGCAAATGGAACTACTTAAGTGGCAACGTGCTATTATATATTAATAAAAGAACCAGAATCTGGTCTTGAAATGATCTAATTAAATGCCCATGGTGAGATCAGTGAATACAAAGAGGTAGGCTGCAGAAGTTTTAATCAGTTTGGTGAGTGCTTAGTCAGGGAAGTAAACCTGGCATTTCAGTTTATTCAAACAGGTATTCACCAATCTGAGTAAAAGCTGTGCAACTGGCTCTATATGCTAAGCTAAGCTAAGCAAACAAGTAATAAGACAAAAAAAAAAAAGAGATCATGAGATATATTATAAGTGGTGTATAGGTTAGGGAAAATACAATGAAGGAATCAATATCTTTTGAGCCAGCAAAATTGGACAGATGCAGAAAACGTAGAGGATCTCAGTAAACAAACTCAGATTTATTTGGAAAGGTTAAGCTCATGGGAGGATAAATGGCTTATGCAGCTCAGGGCAGAAAAAGAGAGAAGAAACCAATGAAGCAGGATCAAAGATAATGACAGAGACTATCAGTTATAATGAAGCACAATACAGGTCAGAAAGAAGGTAGTGAGGGAATGATCATGGATAAAGCCAACTTTGGAATTGAATGCAAAACTCAGATCTTTGACTGAGCTTTCCCCTCAATAGGATTTTTGTGTACACACAAAGAGACACATAAAACATCCAATAATTTACACATACAAACATTAACAGGCAAAGAGAAACAAACCATAACCTATTAGTCGATCAATCTATTCCTTCCGTACACTGAAAAGAGAGATATCATCCACCACACTGGACCCAACCCCAAACCAGCCTGGGAAAGACTGGGGCCATTGCTGCTTCTGCATTCTTCCTGCCCTGGAGAAGCAACACAGAGGCAGAGTTGGAATATGGAAACTCTACTCAGGGTGCAATCCTCCACAATTCAAATCAATGGGAGCTGAGCTACTGACTTCAGTGGATTTGTGAGTGCAGCCTCATATTTGGTAAGCACATTCTGTGTGCAGTCCTGGCCAACCAAAATGATCAACAGTGTGGTGTAGTGGTTAAGAGAGAAGAACTTGGATGGGGGGAGGGTTCACCTTGGCCATCAACTCACGGTGTGACCTTGGGCCAGTCACAGATCTCTCAGCCTAACCTACCTCACAGGGTTGTTGTGTGAATTAAGGTTGAATTAATTAGTTATTTGTTAACATTGTAGTTAGTAAGTTAAAGGATTGTAAGCCACCCTGAGCCTGAGGGATAGGGTTCTGGAGGTCTATTCGAGACCCCTTGCTCCTCTAAACATCTTCACCCTTTCTGCCTCTGAAACCTGAAACTCCCTCCTCCTTGGATATGTTCGCTCTGCTCCCTCCCAACTTTCAAATTCCTCCTGAAAACCTACCTACGTCAGGCCTTCCCTAGCTTTTCATGAGTGAAATTGCGTCCTCTTGCCCCTCATTCAGAACCTAGTTCTCTGTAACTAAGTGAAGCACGTGCACCTGCAACTTCTCAACCTCATGAATGTATCCTTGTCTCTCCTGATGTTCACTTATCCCTTGTCTTCCCTTCCCTTGTCTCTTAGATTGCAAGCCCTCTGGGGTAGGGACCAGTCTATAATCATTGATGGAACAGCTCTAGATACACAGCTTGTGCTATATAAATAATAATAAATAATATTAATTAATAATAATACATTTAGGCTGCTAGGAAGGAGGTTGAAATCCAGAACATCCAAGATAGCATTATCTGAAACCATTATTCAGGATAGCATTCCTGTTCCATATGCAGGGTCCCAGAGGCAGGCTGAGCTCCGGCGTCTCAGTGAGTGGATGCGATGATGGTGCAGGGAGGAGGGTATTAGATTTGTTAGGAACTGGGGAACCTTTGGAGGAAGAGGGAGCCTATACTGGAAGAATGGGCTCCACCTTAACCAAAATGGAACCAGACAGCTGGCAGTAAAAATCAAAAAGTTAGTAAAGAAATTTTTAAAGTACGATATGGGGGAAAGTTGATAGTTGCTGTGGAGCAAGTGGTTTGGCCAGAGGCATCCCAAAGGGATGGCATCATTACAAGTGATGCAGTGCATTCCAGTAAAGAGGACAGGGAAGAATCGGAAGAGAGAACAGGCAGGCATTAGTATGGAACAGACAATCTTCCAAATTAAAGAAAATGTGCAATAAAAATCCCCAGAATAAGAATAAAAAGAATATTGGCTATTAGCTAAGTAGGTTTTGGGGATGTAACTGCTTACTGTTGGGGGTGGAACAACAGGCAATGGATTGTCCATTGTGATTTGTTAGGTACTTCTCCCAAGAGAGAGCGATTCGCCTCTGTTGGAGACAGAATGTTGGACTCGATGGACCATTGGTCTGACCCAGTACAGCAATACTTATGTTCTTGTATGTTGTTATGTTCTTAATATATGAGGAGGGCTTAATAATAGGTTAGGCCTCTTCAGCCTGGAGAAGAGAAAACTGAGGGGTATATAGAAGTTTATAAAAACATGAGTGCCATGGAACAAGTAAACAGTAATCTAGTAATGAGGGATTTCAAATTCTAATTTGTTTGGACTGGTGGGGCCTAGACCTCAGGTACGTTTCTACTTCGTATATGAGGTCTACTCAGACACAATGATACTATGGTAATGGTAGGTCAATATCTATCTATCTATCTATCTATCTATCTAATCAGGGCAGCTCAAAATTTTAAATAAAATAAGTTAGAACGAAACACAATAAAACCATACAAAAATACAAATAAAACCAAGTAACAAGTAAAACAGGTAATCTCAGAGAATAAAACCCCTCGCCTCCTCTCCCCCTCCCTCCCCACACCCACCCACTCCCGCATCAAATGCCTCACGAAATAGCGAGGTCTTACATTGCTTCCAGAAGGAGGAAAGATCCAGGGACAGGCGGACCTCCACTGGGGGGAAGTTCCACAGTCTTGGGGCGGCCACCGAGAACGTCTCCTCCATCGTCCCCACCCAAATAACTCAAGGTACTTCAAGAAGTGTTTTGCACAGGACCCTATGAATTGGGGCAGTCCACAGAGGTCCCCAATATGGAAAGTCCACAAGTAAGCTTAAAAGGACAACATAAGTGTGAGGAGCACTGGTATAAAATATTGTCCCATAGAGGCTCAAACGTGGGGAGTCTCATTCAGGGGGATAACTAGGTTGGAATAGGTTCAGATGCAATGAATGGACTTGCCCCTCTACCCATCAATATTTTCTCCTGTCCCACCCCTCCCCTTCTGCTCCCCCCCCCCCCAGTTTCCTTATTGCAGAAAACTGTCAACTTGCATGGTAAATTAAGGTTGAATTAATTAGTTATTAGAGATACTCCTGACACTGTGGTGACTCTCCCTCCCTCCGCTTGCTGCACCTGAGCACTGTAGCCTGCGGCTTCACAGCCTGCCTTCACCACGGCTGCTTCCTCTGTCCTGTGCCTCCCGACATGTGAGTCTCACGTGTGCCACACACTGCTGGCACGTTCACTCAGCTAAGACTCTGCTTGACCGTGCTGCAACAGGACAGGATGTTTGCCACCCCTGCTTGGCCCTGTGGCCCCCTCCAACTTGGGTCCTGGGACAAACATCTCCCCTCTTCCTATGATAGCTACCCCCCTGGTCTCATTCTATGGAAGGACTGCAGTGATTCAGGAGGGGACCCTAAAACATAGGGCACCTACAAGTTCTCCAAAGCCTGAGAATTTTCTAGAGGCAATGTAAGATCTGTTTATTTGGCCAGACATTTAGTACATGGGGCTAGGCCTTAGGGATTGCTTCTAATGAGAATTTTATACAGTATATTTTATAGGTTTTTATTTTCATATACTTTATACAGTATATACTATATACTGTATATACATGAGTTGTAAATCACCCTGAGTCTTCAGGGAAAGGTGCGTTAAACATATAAACAAACAAATAAATGAAAATAATAATATATGGTCTCACAAAGGTCTACAATGCATGGAGTTCCAATCCTTGAATGAGATATTATGTTTAACGGAACATCAAAAATTAATTACAGTAACATTTTTTGTTGTATTCATATCCCTTTGTTCATGAGGGGTTGGGACCTTCTGGTTCTGTGGGGGCTTGTGTGCATGCTCTAGAGCTAGACTAGGCCTTGAAGTCCCTCCCTCCTGCCACTGCAACCTCCCCCCCATCATCCTCCTCCCACTGCTCCTGCTCCCACTGCTGTGAGGACCTAGGTAAGTCATGGGGAGAGGGTGGGATTTGCTACCATTGGGTATTCTCACTGGTATGTGGCAACCTGTGGAATTCCTGAAGGGGTTCATGCATACCTGTGAGAGTACCCGCGGAGTTAACAAACCCTCTGCCCATTTCAGCCCTATTATTTGAGTTAGTTTGGTGCCCTCATATCAGATGCTGTGCTTGGCACAATCGCAGTAATGCTGAAATGAAGTACCTGAAATACAAACATAGCTGAAACAAAATAAACCAAATGCTGAAATATCCAAAATGGAATATCCAAAATGGGTAGACAATGAAACATAAATGAATAGTGGTTATTATCCTCTTTGTTGGATTGGGTTTGGATAGTGCACATTCAATGGATTCATTTGTTTGTACAAATATTTGCTGCAGCTCTAATATGGATGGAAACCTGACTTCCTTCCCATGTCCTGAGTATGCATCTTTCATCACCCTCCTGCAGCTCCTATACTAATTTTCAAACTGGCCCAAAGCAGGGGAAAGGTCCTTCATCCCTGCCTTACTGTTAGCAAAGGAGAGTGGTACATTAGTTGCCACTAAAACAAATTGTCTAGAATACTTGGAGAGTAAAATAATATTAGTTCAACATTTTTGGCTCTAAAACGATCCTTATACCTTTAAATATAAAGATTATTTCTTGGAAAAGTGATTAGAATATTAAAACTCTATAAAAGTAGGCATTAGCTGATGATCCTGTCATTATGTTGAGTACCCATGGATTCACCTCAGCACACCTAGTGATTTCACAAAGGCTATTATCTCATGGCTACATCCCCTTCTTCAGAGCTTATTACATTAAATAAAAAAAATGTTAATAGTTTCTGAGAACCTCACGATGAGAAATGGAGGATTGCTAACTCAAAGAAGCCCACTCTCCAAATTTCAAAGCTTGCATTAAACTTTCCAGCAAATGCCTGAAACTCTCTGTGGACCAATACTAAATCAAGGTGATACTGAGGTGCCCATTTAGACATGCTTTATTATTATTAGGTATTAAACTATGGAACACAGCATGGAGTGCATGGTAAGCACTTGTGGCCTTGTGTTACCCTTCTACTTATACTACTTTGCTTTCATTCTTAATGGTAACAGAGGTTCCCTAACTGTAAGTCATGACCCAATGTGGGGTCATGCCACATGAGAGTGGGTTCATGATCCTTTCCTGAATGATATTTGATATACTTCGTTGATGTCTGGGGTCATGGAATTACATTTTTCAAAATGGGGGCACAGAAACAACATTTTGGCAACCACCAAGTAACCAAGGTGATAGGCATTTTTGAAACAGGAGGTTAAATGGCAGAGATAACATAATCTCTCTGCTGCCAGGGTCATCTACCTCGCCAGTCACTTCGACCTTGTGCAGCCCCTCCTCTCTTCGCTTCACTGGCTTCCCCTTCCTGAACGAATCCTGCACAAGCTCCTAGTCTTCACCTATAAAGCTCTTCACAACCTTGCTCCCCC
>QEPC01006008.1:1959670-1977141 GCA_003113815.1 Sphenodon punctatus
TTCCCCGGAAGGCCTAGAGCGTCTCTGACGCCGGCAGCCACAGCCGGCACTGAGGCCTCCGGACCGCCCGCCGCCGCCGCCGCACTCGGAGCTCTGCTGAAAGTTAAGGTAAAGTGGCAACTTGTAGTAGGGGTGATCCCTGGGGGGGTGGGGGGGTGTTAAACACCCCCCTCCCCCCCAGGGATCGGGTCTATACTTACCGGCAGCTGCGGGGACGCCGCGGCCGCTGGTGCTGGGGGGGGCTCTTTTTAAAAAAAAAATCCAGGCTGGGCAGGGTGGGTGGGGGGTGTTCCCCCTTCCACCCACGCAGCCTGGGAGGGGGAGGGGGGAGGAATTGTATTCCATTGATTTCAATGGGGACACAGTGCTCCATTGAAATCAATGGAATAAAACCGGTACCGGATACCGGATTTAATCAGAGAATCCGGTTCTTTGAGAACCAGAAACCGGTAAATCCGGTATCCGGTAATTGCCCCGGGGTCCCACCTCTACTAAAGAGACAGAGGGTGACACCATTGAAAACTGCATGGGCCAAATGCCCACCTTCTATTTCACTTATGCAAATCCATTGACTTTGGTTGATTATATTCATATATAAATCATCTTCCAACCATTATCCCCATCATGATTACTCTTCCTCCTTTGTGTATTTATACCCTTCAAATGCTTGTAAATTATTATTCAATATCTCCTAGATGGATGTCCCTCTTAGAGTTTAGTGGCATTCATTTTTTATCTTTATTTGCATGAAGCTCTATGTCTTTTTGGAAAGGTACCAATGAACTGTGCACTCCATCCTTTATTACTGAGTGTGGGTAGACATATTCCATCCTTGAACACAGTTTGATTCCACAATACCTTATTCTATCTTTATATACCTATGAGATCCAAAGGGGAGAGGTTTGTTCATAAAGCATACGTTTTTTGTCCTTTTTAAAAATCCCCCACCTCCCTTGTCACAGTTTGTCACTCTACTGTAGACCGCCCCCCTCCAAAAGGTATGTTAGACAAATCACAGCCCCTGCATGCATTTTTTAATAACAGTAATGTAGAACTCCATTTTTTATTATTATTTATTTATTTATCCATTTATTTATTTATCCAACCCTTCTCACTAAAGGTGCTTGCCCACATTGTTGTCGCACCAGTTCCCACCCCCTCCAAACAAGACAGGACACAAGGTTGGATTTTTATGGCGGCACCCTTTATTATCCAATACAAACAGCCGAATAGGTGAGGAGGTGACATCGCCTATTGCGATACGCGTCCAGTATCAACCATAACTAGCAACTTCAACAGAAGGGGCTGCGAAATACCTTCACCAGCCTCTTCAACAGTAAAAAACGTCTCCCCTTCGTCCAGCGCTGAGGGCGCGGCCAAAGGGGACATTGTCCGTCCGGACATGAGTAAGGATTGAGGTGCCTGTCAGTGGGAGGCCTTACAATGCCCTGCCACTTTCCCTGACACCCTTCTCCCAGGGAAACCAACACCCCCGCGTGCCATATCCTGCACAGCGGTACATGTGGCTTCCCCATCCCTTAAGGAGATGACTCCTAATTTTCTTTATCCTACTTAAACGATACTGGACCCCTGCCAGGGTGTGACAATTTCCGTTACTCGATCTAAACCTAAGTGAAGCACACCACCTAGTAATGGCGAGCCAAATTGACAACCTTATACTGTAAGGAAGGCGGAAAAAAACAAGTAGGCCCTCTGACCAATGTATACTTGCCAAAAAATTCCTTCCTGGCCGATTCTAATGCAACAGGAAACCACAGTATAAGGGGAGGGCGGGTGGGTGCTTCTTCTTTCCCCGCTCCTCCTAGAGTGAGCGGGGAGAGCCTTCGGCACCGCTGATTGCCCCACGTGACTGCAGGGGCCAATCAGCGGCTCTAACTCTTTCGCACGGGTTGCAAGGGTTGCCAGGCAACCCCTTGCAAACCAGCCCCAGCACGGCAAAGTGTCCCTGCAGCCGCTGCAAGCGACTGCACCATCCAGCCCCTTTGGGCTCCAGGAGAGGGGGAGGGAGAATATGGGGCGAGACAACCCCCCACCGCCTGGAATTTTGGCGGAGGGTATTATCAGAGCGGGGAAAACTTACGTGTTGTAAACTCATGAAAGGGAAACAAACGTGTAGCTCTGAATGCAGGTACTGGGTTAAAAGCATCACCAACCACATCTTGTGTTGTTTTCAGTCACAGATGACAGGGCTGGCTGGTTTTTGATTGCCATCATCCGTGATTGAAAACAACGCGAGACGTGGCTGATGATGCCTTTAAACTGCTGCTGTGGGGATAGGGGGCTGTGTTATTGGAGGAGTCGGCTGCCACTCTGCTCTCCCCTCCCAGGTAACATCTCCAAGGGCGGGGCCCTTTGTGGGGACTTCAAGCTCTGTCCACTGCTGTGGGGATAGGAGGCTGTGTTATTGGAGGAACCGGCTGCCACTCTACTCTCCCCTCCCAGGTAACATCTCCAAGGGCGGGGGCCTTTGGGTGCCAGCCTGAAGGGTGACACCCAAAGGGTGTCGGCCATTAGCTGGACCATTTGCTGGACTGTGGCGCCTGGGGCCCTCCTTGCTCTGCTCTACTGATTCCACAAGTGTTATCTATGGCTCATTCCTGCTGCTGCCGCCGCTGCCATTGCTAGACTCGCTGCTGTCTTGTTTTATTTTGTGGTTTTAAGGGGTTCTGGGGGGGATGAGGCAGGTGTGGCCTGAGACTGGGGGGTATGGGGAGTGGGTAAGGGTGGATAGGGCCAACCACCCCGGTGAGAGGAGGGGAGGTGGCCCTTGGGGAGGGTTGAGGGGACTCCCTGTGAGAGGGGGAGTCCTGGGGAGGGATGGGGAGTGGGTTAGGGAGGATTGGGCCAATTCCCCTGGTGAGAGGAGGGGAGATGGCACTTGGGGACAGTGGGTGGGGGCCCCCGGTGAGACCGGGGGCACTCCCATATAATAGGGAACTCCCTGTGAGAGTGGAAGTCCCAGGGAGAGGGGGTGGGGAGGAGAGGTTGGGGAAGGTCCCTCTCACTGGCCTGTCAGGGCAACCTATGGAGGGTGGTTGTCTAACGGGGTTCTCTGAGGATAGGAGGGCTTCTGCAGCTATCAAGGTTGTTATGGGTTGGGGGAGATATTGTCCAAAGGGGAGGGGTGTTTCATCAGTGAAGAGGGAATGGTGCCTTGTGCCCATTCTCCTCTCAACCCCCCATGTGGGAAGGTTGTGGGTCGAGGTCCAGGAGACCCCAGGCCTTGGTCTGGTGCTGCTGAATGCAAGGTCGGTGGTCAATATGTCATCTATCATTCGGGAGTTAATCCTGGAGTGGGACACCAACCTTGTGTGTACAGAGACCTGGCTGGACAATGAATTGGGCCCTGTTCTAGCTGATCTTGTTCTGGCTGGGTTCTCTGTGCAGCATCAGCCTCAGCTGGAGGGATGTGGGGGGGTGTAGCCATTGTTATCAAGGATGCACTGTCTTTTAGGAGGTAATCGTATCCAGTGCAGGCTCCACCAGGTGTTGAGTGCCTCCATCTTGTGTTGGACTTGGCCGGGAGCAGATTAGGGGTGCTGCTGGTGTACCGTGAACCCAATGCCCGGTGGCATCCCTACATGCTCTTGCTGATCTTGTGTCAGATGTGATCCTCGGGACCCCTAGATTAGTGGTCCTGGGGGATTGTAACATCCACACTGACACCGATCTTGGAGAAGCGAGGCATGAGTTCATGGTCTCCATGACAACCATGGGCCTGTCCCAAATCATCTGTGGCCCCACACATGAGGAGGGACATACACTGGATTTGGTTTTCTGCACCGGCCTTGAGGCGGGGGGTCAGTTAGTAGGAGTTAAGGCTGTAGAGCCTTTGTCATGGTCTGACCATTACCTCCTTAAGACGTGCATCCTGGCGCACGATAGCCCCCGGCAGGGTGCAGGACCTATTAGATCGGTCCGCCCCCGGAGACTTATGGAACCGGATCGGTTCCGGAATGCTCTGGGGGAGTTTCCCCTGGACCTTGACACCCGCTCTGTCGATGATCTCGTAGCCTTCTGGAACACCTTGTTGGCCGAGACCATAGACAGGGTGGCTCCCAGGCGTCTGCTGCCCTCTCGAGTCTCCCGCAGGTCTCCTTGGTTTACTGAGGGTCTGCGGTGTTTGAAGCGGGAGAGCAGGCGGTTAGAGCGACGGTGGCGCCGGACTCGCGACCAGTATGATCGATCGCAGCATAAGAGCAGTTTAAAGGCTTATGCTGTGGCGGTGCAGGCAGCAAAGAAGCAGTTCTTTGCTGCTCTTATTGCATCTGCAAAGTCACGTCCAGCGGAGCTTTTCCGGGTGGTGAAAGGCTTGGTCAGTCCTGCCTGTCTCCGCCTGGACCTGGAGCAATCCAGTGACCGCTGTGACCGGTTTATCGAGTACTTTGTAGATAAGATCGCTCGCATCCGCCACGATTTCGGCACCACAGTTATTGCAGAGGATCATCTTGGGGCTATGGATGCCCCGTCCTGTCCTGTTTTGTGGGATCGGTTTCAGATGGTGTCGCCTGCCGATGTGGATTCCTTGTTGGGATCTGTTCGTGCCACTACTTGTGAGCAAGATCCATGCCCGTCCTGGCTGGTGAAAGCCAGCCAGGAGACGTTACGGCCGTTGCTGGCTGGGGTGGTTGGTGCCTCCCTTCGGGAGGGCAGGGTGCCTGACTGCCTAAAAGAGGCTGTGGTTAGACCCCTGCTCAAGAAACCATCTCTTGACGCTGATGCTCCTGCCAGTTATCGGCCGGTCTCTAATCTTCCCTTTTTAGGGAAGATTATTGAA
This sequence comes from Sphenodon punctatus, assembly GCA_003113815.1. NCBI lineage: Eukaryota > Metazoa > Chordata > Lepidosauria > Sphenodontia > Sphenodontidae > Sphenodon > Sphenodon punctatus. The sequence continues at coordinate 1,964,469 of QEPC01006008.1, forward strand.
CGGGCTGTGGCACGACAGCTCCAGGAGCATCTGGACCACATCGGTTTCCTTGATCCCTCCCAGTCTGGGTTTCGGCCTGGGTATGGTACGGAGACGGCATTGGTGGCCTTGGTTGACGATCTCCGTCTGGCGTTGGACCAGGGTCGTCAGACCTTACTGGTCCTGCTAGACCTTTCGGCTGCATTCGACACAGTCGATCATGAGGTGTTGGTGACTCGCCTGCGGGACCGTGCTGGAATTGGCGGAACGGTCTTGGACTGGTTTCGTTCATTCCTGGCCGGGAGAACTCACCGGGTGGTCTTGGGGGAGTGTACGTCTTCCCCCCGGGACCTCACGTGTGGAGTCCCGCAGGGTGCCATTCTGTCCCCCCTCTTGTTTAACATCTATATGCAGCCGTTAGGGGAGATCGTGAGGGGGTTTCAGGGCATGCAGTGTCATCAGTATGCTGATGACACTCAGCTCTACCTCTCCTTTTCCATCGACCCAGGCCATGCAGTCTCCTTATTTTCCCAGTGCCTGTCAGCTGTGGGGGCTTGGATGAGGTCGAGCCAATTGAAGTCTGCAATTGAATCCTGACAAGACGGAGGTGATGTTGGTGGGCAAGGGCTTGGGGGACCTGGGGGTGGTTGAATCTCCTCTTGTTGTGGGGGCTCTCCCCCCCATGATGTCTCAAGTGCAGAGTCTGGGTGTGCTCCTTGATTTGCATCTCAGCTTGGAATCTCAGGTTGTGGCCGTGGTGGGGAGTGCGTTTCAGCAGTTACGTCTTGTCTGGCAGCTTCGGCCGTATCTCTCAGACTCCGACCTTGCCACTATCATCCATGCCTTCATCACCTCGAGGCTGGATTACTGCAACGCACTCTACGTGGGGCTGCCCAACAAGCTCATTCAGAGGCTGCAGCTGGTGCAGAATGCCACGGCCCATCTCCTGACGGGGTCGCTTCGCAGAGAGCACATGACACCAGTGCTCTGGGCTCTGCACTGGCTGCCTAGAAAGCTCCGGGCCAGGTCCAAGGTGCTGGTTTTAACCTTTAAAGCCCTTCACGGCCTAGGCCCTGCTTATCTGCAGGACCGCCTCACTCCCCATGTGCCTGTGCAACCCTTGAGATCGTCCGTGGGAGCATTTTTGGAGGTTCCCCGGGTGAGGCTGGTGGACACCGATGTTAGATCTTTTTCGGTGGTCACCCCTGTGCTGTGGAATTCACTCCCAGAGGAGGCTCGGCTGGCTCCCACTCTCCTGCTATATCGGCATATATATAAGACCTGGCTGTTCTGTCAGGCTTTTGGTGAGGGGTGGGGGTGGGGTGGGGGTGGGGATGGGGGCTTTTCCCACATATTGGGGTATTTTTAAATTGTAATTGTTATTTGTTTTAAAATTTTATATTGTTTTAGTTAATGTTGTTCACTGCCCCGGGCTGCCCTGTGGGCAGGAGGGGAAGGATATAAATTTTAAATAAATAAAATAAAAATAAAATAAATGTTTGTTTCCCTGCCATGAGTTTACAACACATTAGTTTCTCCTGCTTTGGAAATGTGGGCCCTAAAGCTCAGGGCAGGTTACAACACATAAAAACATAATAAAAAATCCACAAAATAAAACAAAATATTCAAATACTCAAATAAAGTCAAGCAAAAACAAATAAAAATCCCCTAACCCATAACTCCCCTCCACCTGCTTGCCCAATGTCAGGCTAAACAAAAAGTTCTTATATCATGTCTGAACAATGAGCAGGCTCGGGCTTAGACAAACTTCCAAGATGAGGGAGTTCCATAATTGTGGAGCAGCCACTAAGAATTCTTCTCTGTGTCCCCGTGTCTTGCAAACTTGAAGGGCATGGATAACTGCGAGAGTGCACTCCTAGCTGATGTTGTGACAGGGAATAAGGGGAGAGGCTTTCTTTCAGATATTTCATATTTTTTTATGTGTAAAGAATGTCAAACATAGAAATGTAACTGAAAAAATGAAGAGCAAGAAATTTGTCCTGCACCATGGAAGAAGACAAGCACATATGCTGGGGTAGACAAGCACATATGCTAGGGTTTAACGGCCACACTCTTGATTTGAATTCTGTTGTTCCAATTAAGGTTATCTGGGGATGGGCCATACCCAGTCCTGGTTCCAGTAACACAATGTAACCAACAGCAGTTACGGGTGGCCTGCTGTACACTCAGGTACTTCCATCACTCTGTATTCTACAAATTTGGTCCCTCTACCCCTCCAGCCACCCGACTGGACTGAGGCAGGCTTGTTGGATTACCAGTGACACCAGGTAACCAATGGCAGTCCAGGGTGACCTGCTGTACACTCGGGTACTGCCATCACTCTATGCTGACACCTGGCCAGGTTGGGAAGGCATGTTGTATAATAGTAACCTTGAAGCAGGTGAGGAGCCCATCGTCCACCTGGAACCATCCCTGTCCTCGAGTGCTGAACTTACATTTTCAACAACAGCGTAATGGATTATGCCTGAAGCCTCAGAGGCAGTGTGGCTGCTAAGTGCCTGCCTCCTTCCTTTGATGTGGACAAGATCACCTTGGGCTGATGGCTGAAACCTGGCCATACTTGCTCTTGATTCAGTTATTTATTATTATTATTATTATTATTATTATTATTATTAGCATTAGCATTAGCATTAGCATTAGCATTAGCATTTATTGGGGTGGGACATCCAGGGAAATACCATGTACCAGATTTACCAGTTCCCAGATTTCCAAATACCGGCATACCGGATTAATACCAGTATACCGGTACCGGGTTTTTTCCATTGATTTCAATGGGGAACTGTCCCCATTGAAATCAATGGGGAAAAAAACCAACCACCTCCCCCTCCCCCTCCCAGACTGTGTGGATGGAAGGGTGGACACTCTGCACCCACCCTGCCCAGCCTGGATTAAAAAAAAAAAAGTTTCCCCCTAAGTCCCTGGTGCGGGCTCCAGAAGTTCCCCAGAAGGCCTAGAGACATCACTAGCATGCTTCAAGCTGCCAGCCACAGCAGAGCTGAAGCCGCCGGAGTCCAGACCGCCGCTGCCGAGCTGAACTACCGGTAGGGTGATGATGATCCCTGGGTGGGGGGGAGGTAGGGTGATCCCTGGGGTGGGGGTGGGGTGTTAAACCACCCCCATCCCAGGGATCAGTACTACCGGTACACTTACCTGCTGGCTGGTGCAGGCTCTGGGTCACCGGAGGCAGCCCGGAGCCCAAACCAGGGACTTTTTTGTTTTTTGTTTTTTTTACATTGCGGCCATTCATTTGAATGGCCGCAACGTAAAAAAAATCCGGTACAGGGGATCCGGTACTGGAACTCCAAATACCAGAACAATCCGATACTGCCGGTACACCCAAAAACTGGCAGTATCAGATACCGGATGATCCAGTAGTCCCACCACTAGCATTTATATAGCACCAGCAATGTACCTGGCACTTTACAAAGAATAAGATAGACACGGTCCCTGCCTGGGGGCTTACAATATAAAGACAAGGGGAGGGGAGACAGGGAAGGGGGAACAGAGAGAGAGAGAAGGGATGCGACATTCATGAGAATGCTAAAGCTCAGGTACACGTTCTTGGCTTGGTTGCAGTAACTTGGGAGTTTACAGATAGCAGGTGGGAGATAATCCTGGGTGGGAATGGTTAGCAGGAGTTAGGAAGGGTGGAGAAGAAGAGGTGGGTTTTGAGGAGGCACTTAAAGGTGTGGAGGGTGGGAGCCAGGTGGATGAGGGCAGGGAGGGAGTTCCAGGTGGATGGGGCAGTGAGGGAAAAGGGACGAAGGCAGTTGGGGGAGCAGGGGAGGGATGGGAGGGTGAGGGAGGGGATGGAGGGGGAGTGGAGGGCTTGAACAGGGGTTCAGAGGGAGATCAAGGCAGAGAGGTAGGGGGGAGCAAGGTTGTGAAGGACTTTGTAGGTGAATACAAGGAGCTTGTGAAGAATGCGCTCAGGAAGAGGGAGCCAGTGGAGAGAGGAGAGGAGAGGCTGCACGTGGTCAGAGCAAAGGGCTAGGTGGATGATCCTGGCAGCAGAGTTTTGAACAGAGATAAAGGACAAAAGGTGAGACTGGGAAGGCCAGCGAGGAGGAGGTTTCAATCATAGAGGCGTGGGATGACTAGGGCGTGGATGAGAGTTTTGGCAGAGCAGACAGACAGAAAAGGGCAGATCTTAGCAATGTTGTGGAGGGAGAAGCGGCAGGATTTGGTCACGGAGTCAATATAGGGTTTGAAGGTGAGGTGTGAGTCGAAGATGAAGCCCAAGCTGCAGGCTTGGGGGACAGGGAGAATGGAGACCCCATCAATGGTAATTGACAGGGAACTGGAAGAGGGAGAGGAAGGATTAGGAGGGAAGATCAGGAGTTCAGTTTTCATCATGTTCAGTTTGAGTTGGCATTGAGACATCCAGGCGGAGATATCAGAGAGACAGTTGGTGAGATGAGCTAAACAGAGGGGGAGAGGGAAGGAGTGGAGCGATAGAGTTGAGTGTTGTCAGTGTATAGGTGGTATTGGAAGCTGTGGGAGGCAATGAGTTTGCCTAGGGACTGGGTGTAGATAGAGAAGAGGAGCGGGCCAAGGACAGAGCTTTGGGGAACCCCGACCGAGAGGGGTAGGGAGGAGAAGGGGGAGGAGTTAGGAAGAGATACAGTGAAGGAGTGGTTAGAGAGGTAGGAGGAGATCCAGTTGAATGCTTAAGTATCCCCAATAAACTTTCTAACACCTAACTGGACCCCTGCAACAGTGTGACAAATATGACAGTTTTCACTCTGGCCCAGACCCAATAATACTTCCAATTAGTCATCACTTATCTCCAGAAATGCACTGTGAGGAAGGTGTAAAAACTGTTGGTCACAGAAGCCAAACAGTGCCAACAGAAAAATTCCTTCCTGACCCTTTCAAACAGGTGACCGGCTATGCCCACAGTGCTGCAAGTAGGGTGGGTGGGCGGGTGCTTGTTCCTGCTCTTGCTGCAGCATCAAACTATTGCCTGAGCCCAGAGCAAAGGAAATGGTGCTTGCAAGTCTCATGGGGTGAAACTTGCTTCATGCACCTCACACGTTGCCCATGGTGAGCACAGCGTAACAAGTCATGCCCGAAGCGTCAGCGATGGCATGACTCGTAAGTTTCTGCCTCCTACCTTTGATGGGGGCAAGACAACGCTTTCTGCCCCCTCCCAGCGCTGCTTAAGTGGGGTGGGGGTGGGGCAAAGGGAATGTTGTGACATAACATTACGACCAATAGCCCCTTTCACCTTGTAACAAATTTTCATAACTTTGCTCCCCACCCCCGTCTTTTTGTGTGACATATTTTATGGACAGTCCCTTATTCTTTCTTTCTTTCTTTCTTTCTTTCTTTCTTTCTTTTGCTTCTAGTGCGAACACATTTGTCAGGTCTTGACTCTGTTTGCATGGATGCTCACACATTAGCAGGAAGAGTTAACTTCAGCACTTCTGCAGTATTGCAATGCTTAATCCCTCCTGAAACACACATCATTGTGGTTTACAGAAACCACATCACTAAACTCAGCTCCTGCTACACCTGGACCAAGAAAGGGTATCTGGTGAATCAGCAGACAAATAAAAACGTACAAAAGATTCCCCGCCTGAGTCAAATGAGAGAAGAAGTTTCACTTTAGTCAGAAATGCAGCCCAGTTCTCTAAATTCAAACCCTCCACTTAAGTTCCTGCTGGGACTTCGCAGTGCAGTTGCTTTCTTTCATGCTAGATTTGTTTGAATGACCTTATTATGGGAATGGGATTTTATATCTCAATGCCTATTACAGTTTTATTTTTTTATTTGTCACAATGAAAACATTTCATTAAAGCCGTTATTGAATAGCTGAGCATGAATCTTGGGAGTGAATAAAATTCATTTATCGAATCAGCCTGAGCTGAAGCTAAGAAAGCATGGAGAGCTGCAGAACTATAAAATGCTTGGTGCCCTCGGAGTTACATGGTAAAACGTTACAAGATGTAGCTCCGGTTCACTTCCAAAATAAATAAATACAGCAAAGGCTCCATTGTGCCATTTAGGCACAATGTAGAGTCAGGACTTGTGTGGTGCTTTAGGGAGAAATTCTACTTTCAGGATACAAATGCAATCAGCTACATGTTTTGCTTCTTGGTGAGGCTGGTATTACCTAGGCTTGTTTCAAAGGCTGTTGTAGCAAAGGAAGCAGGGCAATGGACTTTGCTTCCCTGCTTCTCCTTATGTCAGGGAGGAGTAGGCTATGTGCCTGTAATGGTCACTGTGACAGTCAAAGGGGCAGAGAGCTCCAACCCATAGATACAGGCAAGTGTATGGTCAAGAATCCTCTGGTCATCTGTTTCAAGGGTAAAGCCAAGGGTCATGGTCAGAAACCAGGCAGAGGATCAGCAGGCATTAACACATGGGCTGGGAGTCCTCCAGACCCCAGAAGTTCCCTTGTGCCCTTACAAGTATTCCAGACTCTTCACCTCTGCAGGCAACACTGCATTTAGCATAGTGTTAGTAGCAAGTTCTGTAAACATTTTGGGTTTTGCCACTGACTCACTTTAAGACCTTTATTATTTTATCTAGGGTTATTCAATTCAATTCAATTGAATTCAACTTTTATTTGTATCCTGCTCTCTCTTGCCTATGGCGACTCGAGGCGGCTAACAAAAAAAGTAGAAAAGATCAAAAAAACAGTAACAATTATAAATTCAGCATAAACAATGCAACCAAAATAACCCCTCAATTAATCATAATAACATAACATTTCATAACATAATCTCTCATTTTTAACCATATCCTCTTCTTCCCACACATAATCCAATATAATAACAACAAATCAATAATATTACAACATATCATATCCATAACAATTTATTATTATTATTATTATTAACAAACATTTATATAGTGCCAGCAGTGTACCTGGCACTTTACAAAGTAATAAAATAAACACGGTCCCTGCCCCTAGGGCTTACAATCTGAGAGACAGGAGCTGGGGGAGAGACTTAGGAAGGGGAACAGAGGGAGAGACAAGGGGTCTAACATTCATGAAGATGCGAGGTCTCAAGTGCACGTACTTGGCTTGGTTACGATGAGAATGACAGCAGGCAGGTCCATGTTGCAAGGATAAGGGTAAACCGATCGTAGGTATAGGAATAGTGGCTCAGCAGGATAAAGAGTCAGACAGAGCAGAGCGAAAGAGGTGAGTTTTAAGGAGAGATTTGAAGGTATGAAGGGAGGGGGCAAGGCGGATGTGGACAGGGAGGGAGTTCCAGGCATGGGGGGCAGCAAGTGAGAAGGGACGAAGGCGCTTAGGGGAGCAAGGAAGGAGTGGAAGAGTGAGAGAAGGGACAAAGGAGGAGGGAAGTGCATGGGCTGGAGTATGGAGGGCGATAAGTGCAGAGAGGTAGCGGGGAGTGAGGTTGTGAAGAGTTTTATAGGTGAAGACTAGGAGCTTGTGCAGGATTTGTTCAGGAAGGGGAAGCCAGTGAAGCGAAGAGAGGAGGGGCTGCACAATCCTTCCATATGCTCCATCCCTACTGCCACCAGGTAAGGAGCCCATCAAATCCCTTCCCTACCCTCCTGCTTTCACCAGGAGGGGGGGACCTATCATCCACAACAGTGCACTAATACAACAACAGTCTAAATGTCAGTTAAACATTTCAAATCAACAAAACAAAACCCCTCCATCTCTGAACCTAATTCCAAAAAAACACCTCCCCCCATCCTAACCCCCTCCCCCCACACCTTCCCCTGCTGCCACCACAGGGCGTGCTGATGGGCTCCCCCCCCTCACACAACCCCCCGATCGCTAAACCCTTCACCCAACGAAACCCCTACCCCACCCCAAACCCAACACAAAATAACTCACAAAAATAGTAGACCCCTACATCCCCTACAGTCCCCGAAGGGTCCCAAAGGGCCGCACCCTTTGGCCATGGCCCTTCGGCTCATGGCCTGTGGCCGTGGCCTACAGCAGAGCTGCACCCAACTCCCTTTTATGCCCCCTAGGCAGCTTCCGGAAGCAGGTCACTGGGTTACACCAGGGCACCCAGCCCAGGTGCACTGACTTCTGTGCCCCCCCGGCCCCTCAGTACTAACTGCATGGTGTTGTTTCTTCTCCCTGCAGGTGACTCAGCGGGGGATTGAGAAGGCAAGACAGGAGTAGCAATGGCAGCGGAAGTAGCCTGACAGCACAGGGAGTCCTGGCCAGATGGATGTGGGTAAGTCTGGCTGCACAGCCCCCTGCAGCTCCCCTTTATGCCTCCCCGGGCAGTTTCCGGGAGCAGGTCTCGGGGTCACACCAGGGCACCCACCCCAGATGCACTGGCTTCCGTGCCCCGCCCCTCAGTACTAACTGCATGGTGTTGTTTCTTCTCCCCACAGGTGACTCAGCAGGGGATCGAGGTGGCAAGACAGGAGTAGCAACAGCAGCGACAGCAGCCCGACAGCACAGGGAGTCCCAGCCAGATGGATGCGGGTATAAAACTATTCTTTTAATTTCCAAATCACATAGTTGTTCCTGATTTTTTTTCACAAGTTTAGCTCTCCTGGAAGTTGTAGAGACAAATACAAACATATTTATTTATTTATTTATTTATTTAGTCAAATTTCTACCTCGCCCCTCCTAAAACAGCTCGAGGCAGCTTACAAACCAAATAAACAAACACAAATATAAAATACATCTAAAAACAATTTAAAACATTCAGAAATACTACGATTAAAACAGGACTGGGGCATCACAATAAAACAATAAATAAGGGTAAGGGGAGATAAAACCCCACTAACCCCCCTCCCCCCTCCCCAAAGGCCTGGGCGAACAGCCAGGTTTTACAACTTCGCCGAAATGTCAAAAGGCTTGGGGCCAGGTGAGCTTCCTCCAGGAGGGAGTTCCAAAGGCACGTGATGGCCACCAAGAATGCCCTCTCCATTGTGGCCCCCCGCTTAACGCGGGGGACCTCCAAGAAAGTACCCCCAGCAGACTGAAGGAGTTGCTCTGGGGAGTGGAGGGCAAGGCGGTCCATGAGGTATGAGGGGCCCAGACTGTGTATGTAGGGCCTTATAGATCAACACCAAAACCTTGAATCTGGCTTGGCACGCTATTGGCAACCAGTGCAGAGTCTGGAGCACAGGTGTTATGTGCTCCCGACGACCCATCTCCGAAAGGAGCCAGGTCGCTGCATTCTGCACTAGCTGCAGCTTCTGAACCAGGAACAAGGGAAGCCCCACGTATAGCGTGTTGCAGTAGTCCAGCCTCGAGGTGACGAAAGCATGGATAAGGGAGGCCAGGTCTGAACCAGAGACGTACGGACACAGCTTCTGCACCAGATGCAACGGGCGGAAGGCGGCCTTTGCAACTGCCTCCACCTGCCGCTCCAGGTGGAGATCGCCATCCAATATCACCTCCAGACTCCAGACCTGTTGAGCTATAGGAGGGCAAACCCCCGAGATCAGGGGGGCCAACACCTCCCTCGCTCTCCCCACCAACATCACCTCAGTCTTATCGGGGTTGAGCTTCAGTCTACTCTGCCACATCCACTCCGCCATGGCCTCCAAACATTGGGATAGCACTGAGACGGCAGGGTCTCGGTCAGTTGAAAAAGAGAGGTACAGCTGAGTATCATCAGCATATTGGAGACATCGTGCCCCAAACCCTCTCACGGCCTCCCCCAAGGGCTGCATATATACATTAAATAATAATGGAGACAGGATGGAACCCTGCGGAATGCCGTATGATAAAGCGTGGGGGCAAGATGTCTCATCCCCCAACACCACCCGCTGGCTTCTCCCTGAGAGGAATGAATGGAACCATTCAAGAACAGTCCCATCCAGACCCCCCAGGTCATGCTACCGTCTCAACAGCAGCCCATGGTCCACGGTGTCAAAAGCGACCGAGAGATCTAGCAGGATGAGAAATGTCGAACATCCTGCATCTATCTCCCGGCAGAGGTCATCGACCAAGGCCACCAACGCCATCTCAGTGCTGTAGCTGGGGGGGAACCCAGATTGAAAAGGGTCTAGGAAACTGATGCTATCTAGATGCACCTGGAGCTGGATCACCACTCCCCGCTCAATAACCTTCCCTAAAAAGGGAAGGTTAGAGACGGGTTGGTAACTGGCGAGCGCGTCCATCGTCCAAAGATGGATTCTTCAGCAGGGGGTGCACCACAGCCTCCTTGAGTCTGGGCAACAACCTCCTCTGCTGCAAGGACGTGTTCACCACCCCAGCCAGCACCGTCCCCAGCATCTCCCTGGAGGCTTTCACCAACCAGGACAGGCATGGATCAAGTTTGCAACAGGTGGCTCTCACAGACCCCAAGACATCCGTCGCATTGGCTGGCGTCACTTCCTGAAACTCCCCCCACAAAGCTGGACCAGATGGTGCCTCCATCCCCACGCACTCTCCCCCTACTGCCCCCAATCCAGCATCAAAGTCACTCTGAATCTGAGCGATCTTGTCTGCGAAGTAGGTGACAAACTCCTCACAGTGGGCCTGGGACAAGTCCCCGTCCAGGCGTAGGGAGGCCGGACTGACCAGCCCCCGCACCACTCGAAACAGCTCTGCCGGGTGTGACTTCACAGATGCTATGAGGACAACAAGGAACTCCTTCCTTGTTGTCCTCACAGCCTCAACATAGGACTGCAAATGGGCCCTATGGAGAAGTCAGTTGGAGTCAGATCGAGTCCGACGCCAGCATCGCTCCCACCTCCTGCCTACACGTTTCATACACCGCAGGCCCTCAGTAAACCAAGGGGCCCTGCGGTGACGAGACTGTGGCAGAGGGCATCTCAGAGCCACCCTGTCAATGGCCTCCCACAGCAAGCTGTTCCATTGCTCAACCAGCTCATCGACAGAGTGACTGTCCAGGTCCACGGTTAACTCCCTCAGGACCTCTTGGAACCACTGAGGTTTCATCAGTCTCTGAGGGCGGACCATCCTAACTGGCCCTTTCCCCTTCTGGAGGGGGTGCACTGAGAGACTGGCCTGAAAGAGATAATGGTCCGTCCATGACAAGGGCACCGCCCTAACCTCCCCCACAACCGGACCCCCCACCTCAAGGCCAGAACTGAAGATCAGGTCGAGGGTATGCCCCCCCCATGTGGGTCGGGCGGATAACCTCCTGGGACAAATCCATGGTTGCCATGGCAGCCATGAATTCTCATTCCACTCCCACAAGGCTGGCATCAGCGTGAATGTTGAAGTCCCTCAGAACCAAGGTCATAGAGGAGCCCAGCACCACCTCCAAGGCCAGCTCTGCTAGAGCAGTAAGGGATGCCGCCGGACAGGAGGGTCCCAAGAGAATCTACTTTAGCTTCCACTCCCACAGCAGTCTCCACAATAGTCTTATGAGATGTTCTCAAGTTTCACTACAGCTAAACCCAATACGGAACATACAAGCTGTGGCCATGGGCTTCATGGTGCCTTCTAACCTGACATCAGGTAAGGATCTGTTGAGTGCAATCATTTCACTTGCCATTAAATTAAACTGATTTATTTTAAACATTTCTTTCATTATGACTAGAGTTGCAATCAAGTGCCCAGAAAGTTGGGCTCCTCATTAAACATGGGGTGTTTTACTCAACCCAATTGCATTTGGACACCAAGTGGTACTCGAATGCGACCCAAAGGGCTACCCAACTCCCCAGACTGACTCACCTCACCACTGGGATGCTGCTCCTCTGTTCCTAGTCACTGCTTGCAGCTGCCTCCTCCCCAGACCATGCGCTACTCAGATAAGAGTCTGAGATATACGGCCAAAGCTGACGTATCAGATGTAGTTGACAAAAGGTGCTCCTCACCACCGCTGACACCTGGGCATCCAGGCAAAGCCAGGAGTCAAGGAGCACCCTCAAACTCTGAACCTGAGGGGCTAGGAAGGCACAAACCCCATCAATGATGGGAGTCACCAACTTCCCCACCCAACCCACCAGCATTACCTCCGCCTTGTCAGGATACAACTTCAGATGGCTCGCCCTCATCCAGTCCCCCACAGCTACCAGACCCTGGGTAAGCACAGATACTGTTGGGCCTGGGCCAGTTGAAAAAGAGAGGTAAAGTTGAGTGTCATCAGCATACTGATGACTAGGGGTGGGACATTAGGCAAAATACCGGTTGCCGGTTTTACCGGTTACCGGTTTACAAAAAATCAGATTACCGGATTAAAACCGGATTACCGGTGCCAGATTTATTGCATTGATTGCAATGGGGACCTGTCTCCATTGAAATAAATGGGGGGAAAATACCTCCCCCTTCCCCTCCCAGGCTGTGCGGGTGAAAAGGGGGGCACCCCCCCACCCATCCTGCCCAGCCTGGATTTAATTTTTTTTTTTTTAATCCCAAGTCCCTACTAGTGCGGGCTCTGGGCCACTGCCGGCGACCCTGAGCCCACACCAGCAGGTACTAGGGCTGATGCAGCAGCAGCTTTTACCGCGCCACGATTCCGTTCCGCCATTTCGGAACTGCCCGGGCCACACCGCGACTTTTCTGTGGATAGTCCGCTAATTCCGCCGGAATTCTGCAAATCGCGGAATTGCGGAAAAATTGCGGAAACATTGCAGAAATTGCGGAAAACCGCTATTCCGCTATTTTTTTGCGCTGGCGGAATTGCAGAAATAGCGAAAATGTCATGTTTCCACGATTCCACTAAGTTGCGGAATTAAATAAGCGGAACCGCGGAACCACGGAATGAAACCGCGGAATGAAAGCCTCTGCCATGCC
>QEPC01006008.1:1977622-1989935 GCA_003113815.1 Sphenodon punctatus
AAAAAAAATCCAGGCTGGGTAGGGTGGGTGGGGGGTGTCCCCCCTTCCACCTGCGCAGCCTGGACTGGGGAGGGAAAGTGTTTGGGGGGATTTGTTTCTTTTTTTTCATTGTGGCCATTCATTTCAATGGCCGCAATGTAAAAAAATCCGGCATGGGGATCTGGTACCGGTACCCCCAAATATCAGAGTAATCTGATACTGTCGGTACACCAAAATACCGGCAATATCAGATACCAGATGATCCGAACTTCCCACCTCTGCTGATGACACTGAACACCAAACCCTCTCACAACCTCCCCCAAAGGCTGCATATATACCTTGAACAAGAGAGGGGACAGAATTGAACTTTGTGGAACCCCTCAAATGAGGTCCCAGGGAGATGAAGAATGGTCCCCCAGGATCACTCACTGTGTCCACCCGGACAGAAAGGAGAGAAACTATTCAAGAACAATTCCGCTCACCCCAGCATGGTCCCTCAAGTGGGTCACCAACATTTCATGGTCAACCGTGTCAAAAGCAACCGACAGATCTAACGGGATCAGTAAAGTAGATCAACCCTGATCCAACTCATGGCGGAGGTCCTCAATCAAGGCCAGAAGTGCAGTCTCAGTGCCATAACCCTGATGAAAAAGACTGTGAGGGATCAAGAAAACTAATACAGTCCAAATACTCCTGTAGCTGCTGAGCACCACCCGTTCAATAACCTCCCCTAAAAAGGGAAGGTTAGAGACAGGCCCATAGCTGGCAAGGGAGTCAACGTCAAGTAATGGCTTCTTGAGCAGAGGTCGCACCACAGACTCCTTCAAACACCCCGGCACTCTGCCCTGCCACAGGGAGGTGTTGACTACCTCAGCCAGCAGTGGGCCTAATGTCTCCTTAACCAACCAGGACAGACATAGAGGGAGCTGCGGCTGAGAAAGAGTGACTTCCCCAAAGCCACCCAGCAAGTTCTTCACTATGGCTGCTTGTGTTTTCCCACAAGCTGCTTTGGTGCCACAGGAGCATGTACTATTCAAATCTAGCACAGCTTCTGTCTCATGGGAAAGGGAGAAGTGTGGCTTTCCCGCTGGCAAGCTCACATAATAGACAGGGGAGGATTTCACTACGCTGTCTGTTGTGAAAGCTTGCTGATGGGAGACCCTCACTCCCTCTTTTCCCACGAGATGGGAGCTGCGCTAGATTTGAATAGCACATGCTCCCGCTGCACCAAAGCAGCTCATGGGAAAGCAACCTAAGAAAGAGCCTGAGCCATAGTTTTCTAAGTCCAGTTCCTTTTCTATTAGGATGTCTAGGCTCTTGCAATTTTTATAGCCTTGTACAAGTCATGTTAAGTCCTAATTTTTAGAAGGTGCTATGCGTTGACTTTACTTGAGTAGGCAGGCTTCCTCCTCAAATCAAGTACTTAATTAATTGAATTAAGTCTGGGTGTAGCAGGGAGCAGTCCTGCGAGGCTTTTGCCCCTTTAAGAAGGGTGCTGTGTGGACCAATCAAAGGACTGATCATGCATAGGGGTGTGGCAGAGCCAGCCTCATATCTGGGGTTCAGCTGGGATGAAACAGGCTGAGAGAGTCTGTGACAGAGTGGGCAGGACACTGGCCCTTTAAGGGCAGTAGTGCTGTGCTGTGGGCCACACACACTCTGGCTACAAAAGAGGAAGCAAGGCAGAGATGAAGGCAGTCTCTGCCTGGGAGCTGAAGGGAGCACATCTCCCTGACAAAGCCATCCCAGTCTATGCTTTCCAGGGTCCTGAAGAGAGGAGAATCAGATACTGGGAGATGCTGTGCCCTGCCCAGGAGGGAGCCTCATGCCTGGGGAATGTTTGGCCACTGGCCAGAGCCTGGGGCTTTGAGACCTGGCTAGATGGACAAGGGGAGCTGATGTTGTGTTGCTCCTGAGCTTATGAGCGACTGACCTGGGCCTGCAGGGTGGAGGCGACTGAGCTGGCAGCCCAGGGATTGTGTACACTGGACACTGAGTCTAATAAAGGACTGTGGACTAATACATTCTGAGTAAGACTGTGTTGGGTCCTATTGGAGGGTACCCCGGCCCCTTCCTCAGGGTGGGGGGATTCAGCTGAGGCTCGGGCTGAATAGGCATGGCAGCGGGGTAGAGCGAATTCCCTAGACACCCCAGCACCCCCATGTGGCCAAAGGAAAAACCCCTCCTGCACTGATACCTCCCTTCCAGAATAAATGGTTTGACAATTGTGACCCTGGTTTGAACATTTTCTTCAAACTTTCAAATCTGAATATTTTTTTATTTTTTTTAAAGTGTAGAGAGAGTAGGGCTGTCATGTGGATCCCAAATATAGTCACACAGATCTTGATAAAGTAGTACAGTGATTGGACCAGCTTCAGTTAGTGGAGGTACAAGCTTTTGGATCTCACCGGATTCTTCATCAGGCAAGTCAGAAGTCAGAACTGTTGATTGAGTAAAGCAAAGTCAGTGTAAACAGTGTCTGGGAACAATGGCAACAGAAGAGGAGAGGGGAGGGGAAGTTATGAAAGGAACTTAAGGAGGCGGTATATACATTGAATGGAATAGAGTACAACAGGGAGTGTAAAGTAAAAACTGCTATCGGAAATACACTCGAAGGTTACTGTAACTTAGGCAGTCATTACACGTACAAATTTGTCTAGTGACTGATACAACCCATGTCCAAGCTGAGTCTATTGCGTTTTTCAGAAGCACCAAGTATCTACAAGTCTGTGAGACACGCACACATGCACCATGGCTAAGGGCCTTAGTTTGTGGCAGGACATGCCAGGGCTCAGCTTCTTCCAGACCATCACTGCTGCTACTCTGCAAGACCCCACCCATAGCCAGATGAAGACACATCTAGCCTCATCCCTAGTCTCTCCCCTGACATGTTGGGGCTGATCAGCATTGCCAGACAGCTGATTGGTGACAGTGCCAGCCCTGCCTCACCAAATTAATCCATTCCTGAGGAAAGGCTGGCAAAGTAGGGACAGGGAAAGGGCACAGCTCCAACTGCCTCTCTGAATAACTCCATGTTTTTAGGGTCAAGGAGTAGGAGTTTGGGGGCCATCTCGAACCCCAATACCTCCTCATTTTAAAAAATAAATTAAGCACTTCACTTATTAATGATGAATTGTACGTACAAGACCCAGCGTGAATTACTTACAACACACTATGACCAAGGAATCACGTAGTTTCTGAAGCTGGGCACAGTAATACCTATTCATAGATGGTATTTTGAGACTTAGGGCTCTTGTCCCACACCCCGAAGAAAGACACTGACACCATTCATTGGGTTAAAATAGGCCGCACCAATTTATTAACACTTATTCATTAAGGAGGGGCCTATGCCCCTTCTAGTCCTGTGAACCTTAACTATTAACTCAGTTAATAATACTAATCATAAACTTGAGCGGTCTGAAGTTCCTCAATACCGCCATAACGCTAACTATAGCTGCTGCAAATGTCACACCTGTCCGGCCGCCCCCCAGCTGGATCAGGATGCCCTTGCCAATTGTGACCCTAAGAAGGAATAAAGGAGATGCCCCCCCGTGCCTTGGACCGCCTCTGTCCTAAGGCCCCGGGGTTGTCCCCCTCGCTCTGAAGTGATGCTGGCCAGCCGGCTTTAGCCTTCACTCAGAGCCCACCTCTTAAGGAGATGATTTGGCAGCAGACTATCCCTATTTCTAAACTAACTACCTCGCAGGACCCCTGCGGTGCGACAAACTTTCTTTAAACAATACCCATTCCACCTTAACCAATCATAACTTATCACTGCGAGGAAGGCAAAAACCAACCATGCATAGTGCCAATTTGCACAGAGGCAAAATTCCTTCCTGGCCTTGAGCACAAGATCAATGACTGGTTCGACCCACAGTGCATAAAGGGAGGGTGGGAGGGTGCATACACGATGAGTTGCAGGCGCGGAATGGCCGCTTCGCGCCTGAGTCCAAGATGATGGCCGCGAAGTCTCTTCTCGCGAGACTTTGCCCCTGCCGCTTCCCTTTGCTGTGCGCCCCCGTCCTAGGCCTTCCTCGCTCCAGCTGGAGGGGGAGGGACAAAAACCGCCGCCCCGCGAGCCGCTGCCCGCATCGGGTAGGGCCACGTGGCGACGGGGCTTGTACACAAGATGAGGGGGTGGGGTGTGCTATGAGCAACGATCGCGCCAGAGTGGTCACATGAAACTCCACCCGTGTGCAGGGTTTAAAACGTTCTTTGCCAATTTCTGCCATGATTTCAGTCACGGATTACAGGGCTGGATTTTAAACCCTGTAATCTGTGAGTGAAATTGTGGCAGAAATTGTCAAATAACATTTTAAACCCTGTGCACACAAGCAGAGTTTCACATGACCCCCTTGGCGTGATCACGGCTGACAGCATTCCCCCCTCCTCTTGTCTTGTGTACAAGGGGCCTTAATTTATGCTGTAAGGTACATACAGATCTTTAGATCAAGACTAATATACTTTATCTAGAACCAAAGAATGAAGATGATACTAAGGCAAAATATATGCCTGCTAAAAAAAATACAAAAATCCGTCTTTCTTTGAAACCATCTCCGCGTTTGAACATTCTCTAGGACCACTCACCTACAAAGGTCAATAAACTCAAATGTAAGCTTGAGCATTAACTGAGGTCAGCATTTTGCATATTCTCATTTCTCCTCTTCTATTCAGAGAAGAGAGCTTTAACAATCATCTCTAGTACCAAAAACTGAAAGTTCAAGCATTGTTGAGGAGCTGCTAAGCTTTGGCTCTTAATTAAAGTAAAAACTATTAAAAACATCTCCATTATAAAAGAAAGCTTTAACCTCTCATCACATTCTGACCACATTCAAATGAGTGCGGAATGCATTTTACCTCATGAAGGAAGCTTGCCGTATAAAATTTTGCCAGGATAACGGCTGGCAATAAAAAATATTGTGATTTTCATTACACCGTGCTCATTTATCATTGGAAAATGCAAGGATGAGATCTTCTGTGCAAGTTCAGACACATGCCCTTGAGAGCTAAAGAATGACTTCTCAGTGCAATTCCAAATGTTAATATCCCCACAGGAACACAGAGCCTACAGAGGAACATACCACATCATATTCACCTCAGTGAGTGAACACCATGCATCAATGTGGTTTGATACTGTGATTTGCTACTTCGGAGCCACACTGCATAATCAGCGACACAGGCCGTTCTTTCTTTAAGCCTTTGGCCCATTGCATTTGATGTGGGAAACAAGTCTGCATGTTTTAAAGAATAATACTGCATAACAAGTTAGCATCTAAGTTTTGTATGTTGAAATCAAATAATCAGCTCAAACAAAGAAACTAGGCACATTGAAGATTACAAACAGAAGACAAGGGAGATAGCAAGTACTCTCTATACATTTCTTTGGAAACCACTTCTAGATTACACTCAGTACATATCTGGACCCCTCGTTATCAGAAGGGTATTAAGAAATTGGAGAGAGCAGCAAAAATGTTTAGAGGGCTAATGAAATATTAACAGAATTAAGTATGTATTAGGGGTCGGAAGTTTGGATTATCCGGTATTATTATTATTATTATTATTATTATTATTAACAAACATTTATATAGCGCCAGCAGTGTACCTGGCACTTTACAAAGTAATAAAATAGACACGGTCCCTGCCCCTAGGGCTTACAATCTGAGAGACAGGAGCTGGGGGAGAGACTTAGGAAGGGGAACAGAGGGAGAGACAAGGGGTCTAACATTCATGAAGATGCGAGGTCTCAAGTGCACGTACTTGGCTTGGGTATCCAATACTGCCGGTATTTTGCTGTACTGGCAGTATCGGATTAATCCAGATATTGGGGGTACTGGTAGTGCCGGATTGTTTTACATTGTGGCCATTGAATGAATGGCCGCAATGTAAAAAAAACCAAAAGAAAACCCCAATCACTTTTCCCTCCCCCATCCAGGCTGCGCGGGTGGAAGAGGGGACACCCCCCCACCCACCGTGCCCAGCCTGGATTTTTTTTTTTAATTTTTTTCCCCGAAGTCCCTGGCTCCGGGCCACCACCGGTGACCCGGAGCCTGCACCAGCACAGCAGGTAGGTACTTGGGTGATCCCTGGGGTGGGGGTGGTTTAACAACGCCCCCACCCCAGGGATCACCCTACCCCCCCACCCAGTGATCGCCTACCTTTGGCGCTCCAGGTGGTGGTGGCAGCACGGCGGTCTGGCGGCTTCAGCGCTGGCTGTGGCTGCCGGCTTCAGCACTTACTAGGCCTTCCAGGGAAACCCGGAAGTTCCCCGGAAGGCCTAGTGAGTGCTGAAGCCAGCAGCCATAGCCAGCACTGAAGTCACCCAGAGCACTGTGCTGCCACCGCCACTGCCACCACCACCCAGCTCGCCAAAGGTAGGAGGTCCCTGGGTCCCCCCACCTTCTTTTGGTAGGCTGATTCCTGGGGTGTGTGTGGGGGTGTTAAACCACCCCCTACCCCAGGGATCACCTTAGTACCTACTACCTACCTGCTGGTGCGGGCTCTGTGTCGCCGGTGGCGGCCTGGAGCTAGGGACTTCGGGGAATTTTTTTAAAAAAAAAATCCAGGCTGGGCAGGTTGGGTGGGGGGTGTCCCCTCTTCCACCTGCACAGTCTGGGAGGGGAAGGGATTGTTTTCCCCCCCCCATTGATTTCAATGGGGACACTGACAGTTCCCCATTGAAATCAATGCAATAGATCCGGCACCGGTAAACCAATTTCAATCTGGTAAACCGGATTTTTGCAATCCGGTAACCGCTAAAACCGGTAGCTGGTTTTTTGCCTGATGTCCCATCCCTAGTATGTATAGTGTGACTATGTGGTGGCTAAGCTAGAGATGTGATAATAACAGATTACTTAAGTAAGAAGAAAAAGAACGTGCAGGAGGAGCTCCAACATTACTTAATGTTGGAGCGCCAACATTACTTAAGTAAGAAGAAAAAGGACGTGCAGGAGGAGCTCCAACAACTCCCCTTGCTCCAGGTCAGCTCTGCAATCATGACTTGTACTGAATGGGACAGAGGGAGAGGAGACAGCCATCAGAGCCAGCCCCAGGCACCAAGGAACAGAACCCCTCATGGGGAATACAGGCACAGGGCCCAGCAAACAGGCAGAACACTCATGGATGCCATCAAACATGCGGCCCGCTGCTCGCATGTCTCACGCTGCCTGCTCCAGCTGCTGCACCAGCATCCAGGCACAAGATCACCAACAGCACAACAACAGTAGCTGCAGGAGGGACAGGACAGGGCAATGGGGAACGCCCGCACCAACGGGCCCTGGGAGGGCCGGGGGCAGAAACAGCACCAGGGGCACACCCCACATGCTGACAGCCACCACCCAGAAGAGCACCCAGACCTTGCACAAAGGGGGATCGGCGGGGTCAAAGCCCGGGGCCAGCACAATCCCTACTCATGCTCAGCCATCCAGCGCCTATGATGCCACCACCCATCCATTGCCACCACCACAGATGGCATGCACCAACAGTGGGCGGAAGCAGAGGGGAGCGGAGGGGAGGTGCAGGGTCACACCAGCACACAGGAGAGTCCAGGGGGTGCCTGGCCAACTGCCCACCGCCAATACCACCCCTTGAGCAAGCCCAGGCAGCAGCACCCAGCAGGGAAGTAGCCAGGGGAAGACACACCACACAACCGGCGCACACCCCACAGGCCCGGAGCCCACCAGTACACACCAAGCACACCCCCTGCACACAACCACACAGATGGGGGCAGGAGGGTCACCAAGGGGAGGGGGCAACCAGCCGCCACAGCAGCAAGAGAAGCAAGGCAGGACAGACCATCACAGAACAGCATTTTATTGGCGCCTGGGGAACGGGTTCCCCCAAGCAGTGAGAGGCAGAGCAGGGGGGTGCAGGTGGACCCACGGCCAGGCAAGAGAAGCACAACAGGAGGGCACAGGTGCACCCACGGATAGCGGGTGACAGCACCAGGGAAGCCCCAGCGGGAAGAAGCAGCAGTCACCCAGAGGGGGCGATGGGGTCCAGTGAAACATGTGGCAGCCAGCAGCAAAGCAGATGGCAGCACACAGCCCAATCGGTGGCATGGGGGGAGCAGGCAATGCACCGTCCAGGACACCGGGGTGGCTGAGAGCAGGTGGCAGCGAGGGACCGCTCATGGACAGTCCGGTGAGCGCTCATGGGGCAGCGACCCCTGTGCTAGACCCTCCCAGGTGAACAGGTCCCTTCGTAAGCCTCGGGAGCACGTATGAGCATCCACCAGAAAGCGGGGAAGGAGCAGATCTGCTCAGGTGGCCACAGCCCACACAGCTGGAAGGTCCCTCACTGATCGAAGGGTGGTGAGCTTCACAGACGAGGGGCCCCCGGTCCGGGGCGGGCCACCAACCTTGGAGGACAGAAAGCCCAGGTCCCACAGGAGGGCCCCCACATCTGAGGGTGTGCACAGGATGCCATGGGCATGCAGGAGGCTGCTGCAACCCCCGGAAAGCAAGGCAAGGCTGAACCTGGGTTGCTCCATCAGCAGGCGAGCCGCTGTTAACTCCGCAGTGGTCCACGGCATGACAATGGCGGGCAGGTTTCCCCAAGGAGGTTGGCACAGGGGGGTGACGCTGAACTTGAGGGAACGGCTCCGGCACGCTGGGGCACTGACCTGGTGACCCATCATCCACATGTACCGTGACAGGAACCAAAAGCCATCCTCCACCGACAGGGGGATCATCCACCAACAGCTGAACGTCGGGGCTCAGCCAGAGGGCTGCCAACAGCAGGGTGACAACCCCTCCTGTACATCCCCGACTGAAGTCCTTGCAGAACGACCAGCCATGGCAGGAGTGGGGCCTGCTCCGGCAAAGCAACAGGCAGGAGATGGAGGACTGCAGTGACTGGGACGAGCATGTAGCGAGTGGCTACCCTTGCCCATAGGTGGCCTTGCATGCCAGAGATAGGCCGACCCACTGGGGTCGGGGTGCCTCAACCCACACACAGGACAGAAGGGATGCAGCACAGGTGTCGAGAGATGAGGGTTTCCATGGCCTGGTACTGCGCCAGGCCAAGGAGCCGAGCCAGGCATTGTATCCACACTGCGCACAACTGCAGCATGCAAAGGCAGGCCATGACAGGGGGGAACGTAGTGTGGATGCGGAGGCAGCAGTACCCTGGGGTGCACGTGGTCTCATCCCCCCCGGTGGGCATGCGGCCGGCGCACTTGCGGGGATGATCAGCTGGGTCCGACAACCAGTGGCAGCCTCAGGACACCCCCAGTGCAGCGCCAATCAGTGCCCTGCCCCCCACTGGGCTACACAGTACATAAGCGACCCGATGCAGGCGGTCGGGCATGGGGCAGAGTGGCTGTAGCATGGGCTAGAGCAGCATACAGAGAACGGTGACACCAAGCTGGGTGGACACAGAGGAGCACCTGTGTTACCAGGGGAGAGTGGGCCGTGGGCATGGGCCACATAGAGGCGCGTGCTGCGGCCAGGGCACGTGCCAGTGGGGGGTGGCTGGGAGTGGGGAGCTGTGGAACCATGCTGCCGGGGGATGAGTACCCACAGCCCAGGGATGTGCTGCTGTGACTCCTGGACGAACGGAGAACGGTCGGACCACTTCCGGATGCCCCGGTCTCTCTTGACCTGCTTGGGGGAGCTCCTCAACCCCTACCTCTGGAGGAGGNGGGCCACATAGAGGCGCGTGCTGCGGCCAGGGCACGTGCCAGTGGGGGGTGGCTGGGAGTGGGGAGCTGTGGAACCATGCTGCTGGGGGACGAGTACCCACAGCCCAGGGATGTGCTGCTGTGACTCTTGGATGCAGCCCTCGTGCTGCTGTGCATGCTGCTACAGCAGATAGCCCTACTCCACCTGCCGGGTCGAGGTTTCGTCCTCCTGGGGGCATGACAGGGGAAGGCAGCAAACCTTAGGAGGGCAGCAATCATGCGATGGGCGAGGTGGGCAGACGTCCGACATCATGCCCTGTTGGGCTCCGCAGTGTCCCAGCAAGGCCATCTCATCCTGCCCTGACAGACCCTTAACGTGTACGCCCGGCCCGTGACCCTGCAATGGCACTTGTTGCGCTCCCGCACCAACAACTTGTGGGAGAACATGTTGGCCACCTGGACGAACGGAGAACGGTCGGACCACTTCCGGATGCCCCGGTCTCTCTTGACCTGCTTGGGGGAGCTCCTCAACCCCTACCTCTGGAGGCGGGAGACAAACATGCGCTTCCCACTGCCACCAGGGATGCGCGTGGCCATGGTGGTGTGGTGGTTGGCCACCCCCGATTCCTGTAGGAGCATGGGGTACCAGTTCGGGGTGGGCACCGCCACCATGAACAGGGCCCTCCATGATGTGTGTGACCTGCTCGTGGAGCTCCTCTTGGAGGGGGTCATCCAGCTCCGTGACCTTGAGGAGGTGATGCAGGGGTTCGAGGAAATGGGATTCCCTTATTGCATCGGGGCCATTGACAGCAACCACATCCCCATCATACACCCCCCTCATGCAAAGATCGACTACATGAACCAAAAACAGGTCTTCTCCATCAATCTGCAGCCTATGGTGAATCATGGGGGCCTGTTTATAGATGTGTACACAGGCCAGTCGGGGTGGAGCCACGTCACTCATATCCTGCTTGCCTCTCCCTTCTATGCACGTATGTTCGATGGGGAGATCACCCCCAACCTGTACCGCATGATAGTGGGGGTTCCCATGACCACTGTTGTGATAGGGGACCCCGACTACCCGCTCAGCCCGCGGCTTATGTGAGCCTATCCAGTCGTGTGTAACGCTGACCACCGCCTTTTCAATGAGTGCTTGTCGTCCGCAGGCAGCGTGGTGGAGTGGGCCTTTGGGCTCCTGAAGACGTGCTGATGCCTCCTGATGAACAGAAGCCAATTTGACCAGACCACACCCCCATCCTCATCTTGACAGCATGCATCCTGTACAGTGTATGCGAGACAGGAGGCACTTCCCTGGACAACCCACCACCGGTGCACAGAGCCGGCCCCGTGCCCCTGTACCAACATGCCCAGGGCGGGGCGTTCCTGTGCATCTCAGAGGAGAACAGGGACACCATCTGCCGCCGCATCATTGCCCAGGCAGCTGAACACCAGGCAGCGCCCGACCCACACCCATGTCCATAGTCCTGTGAACCCCTTCAATAAAGCTGGGTAGTACCCATGAACCGCAGCCCTGCCTCCGTGCCATGTGTGGGTGACGGGGGTCCAGGGACTGGGTACCAGGAGCTTCCAGGTTGCATGCACACTCCTCTCGCTGTCTGCCACAGGGTGCTCAGGCCCCATGGTGCCCTGCCTTCCAACCCTCGCCGACCTGCCAGTGACAGGTCTGTGTCCACATGTTCCAGCCACCGTAACTGGCAGCTGCCTAACTGGGCTGGGCCCCAGTCCAGGCAGCTGCCTGAGCATTTTACAGTGCCCCCCCAACATAGAACCCCCCCGAACCCACCCTCCGGGATTCTCCCCTCCCCCTGTCACCTGTCCCGGGACAGAGGAAGTGACAGTGAGGTGTACGTTCAACAGATCTTTATTGGTGGGAGGGAGTAGTTAACTTCAGGGGCATCCATGTCCTCTCTTGGCTGCACCACTGGGTCTCATAGGCTGGTGAGCTCTAGCTGCAGCCAATCGCAGGGATCGTAGACTGGACGCCCATCCCCCGGTCATCCACTGGCCACTCCATCCTGGCCTCCGCTGACGGCCCCTGCGAGGAGAAAAAAGAATGGGGTAAGCAATCGTCATGTGCACCTATCTGTGTCCCATGCCGGGGCCCATGCCACTAGGGGCATAGTGGTCACCCAGGGAGCACCCTACGCCCCGCATGAGCATAACACGTAACGTGGAGCAACCGCCTATGAAGGGGGTCCTTGTACTAACCCTGCCATGGTAGTACAGACCCTGCGCAGGCCAGACCTGCTTACCAGAGCAGGTACGCTTGTTTGTTTGTTTATTGCGGCCATTGGCCTTAGCAATATTCATACAATATAAGATAAAATTAAAAACATAATAAGTCACAATACATAGCACATAATCAACAATATACAAAACATCTTTGAATGGCTATTTGAGCTCCTGGGAAATTGTGTGATGGGAAATCACATGGGGCCGATACAGACTTAGACCTCAATACAGATCCACAAAAATAACACATTAAAAATAACTAAAAAAACCCTAAATATTTATCACCAGGGTAACCCCTAATGATAATAAATCGTATGGTCAGAGAAAACTATGAATACCTAACTCCACATCAATCCGAAGATGACCCCAGATTAAGCGAGCCTATCAGCTCCGGGTCCCCACCATGATTCCCCAATCCTACACCATTTCATCGTCCCGAGGGATCAGCCAAACATCTTCCAG
>QEPC01006008.1:1994405-2006016 GCA_003113815.1 Sphenodon punctatus
TGGAAGGGTGAGAGAAGGGACAGAGGAGGAGTGAAGTGCATGGGCTGGAGTATGGAGGGTGATAAGTGCAGAGAGGTAGGGGGGAGCGAGGTTGTGAAGAGCTTTATAGGTGAAGACTAGGAGCTTGTGCAGGATTCGTTCAGGAAGGGGTATGGTATGAAAGTTAAGGCGGGAGTCCCAACCCGCAACATCCATGATCCTCAGTGCATGACCGAACCTGCAAGAGCCCCAACTCTTCCCTCAAACTGGAGGTTTTTTGACTATGGAATACATTTTTTACATATAATGCTACTCCCCCTTCCTTTCTGTTGGGTCTATTCTTTTTGAACAAGTTATATCCTTCAATTACTATAGCCCAGTCATGAGTCTCATCCCACCAAGTCTCAGAAATACCTATTAAACACATTTAGAGGGAGACAACCATGATGAGGGAGCCAATCTCGGTAGGAAAATGCATGGCAACAGTCATCTGGAAGCAGACAACTCTTGACTCCTAACACTCCCATCACTCAGCAGTTTGGTATAGGCACCTCCACTGTGTCTACCATATTGATAGAGGTGTGCACCACCATTGTAGAAGTCCTGCTGGAGTAGATGGTTCAGTTGGTGGACCCCAAGGAGGTTATTAAGGAATTCTGGCATGAGGGGTTCCCCAGTTATATGGTGGCAATTTATGGGATCCACAGCAAGGAAGACTCTCAGTTGGAAGGGCTACTTCTTGGTGGTTCTGTAGGTGGTGGTGAACCACTATGAGCAGTTCCTGGATGGGTATGCTGGGTTGTCCAGGAGAAGCCATGATGCCTGCATTGTCCACCAGTCCCCCTTCTATGCCAGGATGTACACCGGGGACTTTGGACTGATACCATCACTAACATCGAGGGGGTGCCCATGAGGCCTGTCATCCTAGGGGATCCAGTCTACCCCCTCACATTGTGTCTAATGAAGCCATACTCTGAATTCCCCAAACACTGGAGCAACACCTATTCAACAGGAAGTTTTGTGGTGCCTGCTGCATAGTTGAGAGATAGTCTGGGATTCTCAAGCAGTGCTGGAGATTACTCTCAATCTGTAGTGAGCTCAAGCTAAAGAACACTCCCCTGCTTATCACCACCACCTGTGTCCTCAACAATATATGTGACACCGATGCAGCCTTGGGTAATCCCTGTTGCTGCAGCATGAGCTGAGATATGGGCACTGGACCAACATGCCAGTGGCTGGAGAGCTGCCCCACTGCCTGTACGGCCCAGGCAGGGCCAGGAGCACAACAAACATGCGAATGGCCATTCCTACCCATCCCCTGCACTCAGAGCCTCACTCCTAGTGCCTTTTCGGAGGTGACAGCCCAGGCTAGCCACTTTCCTGCCCATGGGCAGAAGCAGGTCAACATCTGACAGCACTGCAACCATAGGTGACTGCAAACTGTTGATGGGGGGGGAGGGCAGAGCACTGGGGGCTGGGCCTGGATTCTATAGGATCCTATAGGGCTTCCAAATATTGGAGGGGGAGGGATTGTCCATTGTGCCCCCCTTCCAGGCCACAGTGGGCCTAAGCGGGCAACCAGCACATCTGTTTTTTACCCTTTGGCTGATACCAGTGATACTGAATTTCCTTCAAAGTGCATAAAGGTTTTGTGAAACTACCAGCAAACTGCTTGAGATAAAATTGAGTCTAAAGTAATTATTTTATTTGTCACCCATGGTTCTGATCCTTCAAACAGGTCTGTGCGCATCAATTAAGCCTGTAAGAAATCATAATGATGTCAGCCAGACTAGTCAACGCTTATGATAAGTCTATGAATAAAGTTGTGCAAAATAGGCCCCAAATCCAATCAAAATTCTGTTCTTAGACGTACAAATGAAGACTGATGCTAGAACATTGCAGGAACACACACACACAGACATTTGAGGACAGAATAAGGCATAGACGTTTCCAGTAAATGACTAATGCAGTGTTGTCAATTAGTGATGAATTGAAAACAGCTGTTCCGTAATCAAAAGGAAATTCCACCATATCAGGAACGTTGTCAAATGTTCAGTAGAGTTTTCAAGTCTGCGACACCTTTGCATTTCCATTGCTTTCAGGACTGCAGCAAGTTTTCAGGAACTTCCATATTGTTTAGGTATTTTCCACATTTTCTCTTACTTTCCATCATTTTTGGTACCTTCCATGACTTGTTGGTATTTTCATGTCATCACTTTGCCGGTTCCTGGCCCCATGTTTTGGTTTTTTGTTTGTTTGCTTTTTGCCTCCACATCCTTTTTTTCCCAGGGGAGGTGAAAAGAGAAGGAGGCTATGGCTACCATGTCTGTTTTTTGTATACTGTGCCTGCCTCTTTCTCCTGTAAACATGCAGAACATGCTGACATGTACAAAAGTACAGAAAGTACCAAACGTACATACCAATGGGCATACCCAAATGGGAACAAATGAAGGTGGTGAAAACCTGGCAAGTTACCACTTCATGGGGGAGGCAGCAAATAGGGTGTTTTCAATAGGGCTAGAATGAGATATCAAGATTACTCAATATCATGTTGAAATCCCAGTGCTTTGTTCATCCAGGGATGAACCGAGCACTGGGATATTTTTGCCGAATTCTCAGCGAGGGAAAAAAATCACTGCACATGTGCAAAATGGCCGCTGGGTCATTTTGCACATTACTGCAAGTTTGGTTAAGGGAGCAGCCATTTTGTGCATGTGTAATCTGCTGCTGTTAAGCAAAATGGCAGTGACTCTATGAATTATTTTTTAAAAATGTTTCTCACCAACAACTTGTACCAGAACAAGTATAGATCTCAATGAGATCGTGTTCCCAGTATTTGACATAGTGAGAAATGCTTGTAAGCAGCAGTTTAGGTCCGTATTTCACCCCTAGTTTTCAACAAAAACAGCATTCACTGCTGGGGCGGAGTTGGTGCTCCAGCAGGGACTTCCTGCCCAGAGGGGTTAAAGGCAACAGGCAGCCCGGATGTGGGACACACTCCTCTCCCCCCCCCGATACCAGCTACAGACCTGAAGGGGGATGGGGCTGGGGCAGTGGTGGCACAAGCGGCTGGGCCAGGCGGTGCCCCATCAGACTGTGAGTTTGCCAACCCCTGTTTCCATCTCCCCCTCCCCCTGCGAGAGAGGGAGTCCTGGGGAGGGATGGGGGAATTGGGGTGGGATCTCCCTTGCAGTCCTGACTGGCTGGCCCGGGAGAGGCTAGGGGGTCAGCCGGGGAGTGGGGGTGGCTATTGGGGGCGTGATGGGCCAGGGGAGATATGGTCTCTGGGGGGGAGAGTGGGGGTGATGAGGTGGGACAGCTACTTGGTGCATGTCCCTCTCATCCCTTCCCCAGCAAATGAACAAGAGGATTTTGGTCGGAAGGCCCTCAGCCCGGTTTTGGTGCTGGTAAATGCGAGGTCAGTGGCGAATAAGGCAACAATAGTCCAGGAGGTGATCCTTGACTGTGCCACCGATCTTGTGTGTATTACGGAAAACTGGCTGGACCATGAATCGGGGCCTATCCTGGCTGATCTTGTTCCGGCCAGGTATTCCATCCAGCACCAGCCACGGTTAGAGGGATGGGGAGGGGGGGGTAGCTATGATTTTTGAGGGGTGGTCTGTGAGGAGGTATCCAGTGTGGACCATGGTAGGCATTGAGGGTCTCTACCTTGTGTTTGAATCATCAGGGGACAGTTGGGGAGCACTGCTGGTATACCGTGCACCTACCAGTACAGTGGCCTCCCTGCATGCTCTGGCAGAGGCTGTGTCGGAGGTGGTGTTGCGGCCCCCCCAAGACAATAGTCCTGGGGGACATAAACATCCATGCCGACGCAGTGCTTGGGGGAGCCAAGCATGAGTTCACGGCCGCCATAATAATAATAATAATAATAATAATAATAATAATAATAATAATAATAATAGTTTCAACCTTTGGTTATAACAAAAATATACACAATAAACAATTAGAAACATAACCACATAGAGTCACCATTGGGTCATGACCAAGGAAGATTCACAATAATAAAAATTTACCCAATAATAGTAATAATAATAATAATAATAGTAAATCTTCAGTAAATTCATACATAATATAATATAATTAGGGTAAGCCCACTTGGTTCCCCTCTTAACTAAGACTCGATGGAAGCAAATAATTTCAGAATTAAATATAGCTTTGAAAGTACCTCTGGGTAGCAGATTATTTAGTTGTAATTCAAACTGCTACCCTCCTTCCACCCACCTATTATACAGAACTGATATATTACTAGCCATAATATTATTGTCCCCCAAAGAAGTAGTAATCTAACTTTAGCCTTAGCTCTTCCATGGAACTTGGGTGCGGGAAGACCCTTGACCCCTGAATAATTTAATTCGATCTTTGTGGCACGAACTTTAACCAGGCCAAACTTCTCTCGCAACCCTTTACTTCAGCTCAGTCAATACAAAATGACACATCAAGTTTTCACAGGATAATATCCATCCAAGTAATATCATATCAAAATATTACTTTGTTTGATGATATAACTAATTCAATATAATGATTACCCTGTGCCATCACATAAATCACAAGACATAATAGATATAATCCAACATACAAATAATCAGATAAAATAAGAAGAAATAACAAATAACCCGAGATCAGGGATCCTACTATCTATAACACAATCCCATCCAATCAGTGCTGTGTCCCACTAACCCATAAAATGTTGTACAGAAAGAAAGCCACTTTTTTAGTAAGTTTTTCTTCCCGACCTTCTAACAATACACATAATAGGGAGGTCGTATGCCTAGAGGGAAGATCTTCAATATCTGGTACCAGCCATTTATCCCTAATATCCTTAACTTTAATACAATCTAGTAGGATATGTTCCAAAGTGCCCAAAAACTGGGGGAGCATCCACAAAAACAGAGAGATAAGGGCTGAGCACAAAAACGGCCCTCTGTGACTGCTGTTGGAAAGACATTCATCCGTGCCATGGTAATACACATTCAGACCTGGGTGAGAAGCTGCCATTGTAAATACGATGGGGGGAGCTGGGCGTATTCATATAAATCCATCAATTCTGCCAATGATCCCTTCTCACGCATAGTGGCCAATTTGGTCTGGGTACTAACATCATTGATTCTCTGCTGAATAAGTCTTCTGGCTCCAAGATACCACATGGAAAGTAAATTGTCCAATGGTAGCCCTAGACTACTCAACTTCCTTTGGACCTGTTGTCCCCATACATTATGGGACCCTTTCTGTAATATTAGGATCGCCAAGGGCGCCGTTAAACCATAATGGAGCTTCAACCAGTAGCCTGTTGCTAAGAACCATATTCTAGTCTCTATGGATTGAATTCCGCACTCTAGTCGCACTGCACAACAGGGTACGTGATTAGGCAAGGCCAGGAGTGAGCGAAGGAAGGTTGTCTGAACCGACTCCAAAGTGGCAGATTTCCCTAAAGCCCACAGTTGAGCACCATATAATAGTTGGGCAAGGCATTTAGCCCTATATACCCTCAAGGCTGGGAGAACCGAGTAGCCTCGGTTAGCACTAAAATAACGGCATATCACTCTCCCTACTTTCAATGCCTGCCTACGTGCCACAGCTGAATGGGTACCCCAACAACCACTGGACTGGAAGATCACCCCCAGATATTTATATACAGCCACCTGTTCCAGTTCATGTATGCCCACAAACCATTTATAGATCTTCCGCTTAGGGGAAAAAAACATCACCTTGTTTTTTGGTATTTGATCTCCAAATAATTTACAGAGCAGAAATCACTTAATGCCTGTAATTGTCTTTTTAACCCCACACATGTCTTTGACAAAAGGACAGCATCATCAGCATATAATAATATTGCCACCTCAGTATTTCCAATCCTGGGGGGATGATTATCAGAAGAAGAGACTGCTGGGATTAGATCATTCAGAAAAATGTTAAAAAGCGTGGGGGACATTGGCCGCCATGGCAACCATGGGCCAGTCCCAAAGGAACAACGGCCCGACACATCTCGGGGGACATACCTTGGACATCATGTTCTGCACTGGACTTGAGGCGGGTGTTCCATTAATGGGGGAGATAACAACTGTGCCCTTGTCATGGACAGATCATTATCTCATACAGACCTCCCTTCTAGCACACGTCTGCCTCCAGCAGGGTGCGGAACCTATTAGGATGGTCCACCCCCAGAGTCTGATGAATCTGGTGCAGTTTCTAGGTGCTCTGGGGGAGATACCCTCCAACCTTGATGACCGTCTCATTGATGAGCTTGTTAAACTATGGAACATCTTGCTGATGGAGGCCATCGATCAAATGGCTCCCAGGCATCCGTTGTCCAGGCAATGGCCCCGCAGGCCTCCTTGGTTCTCTGAGGAACTGCGAGTCCTGAAGCAAGAGGGGCGATGGTTGGAGCGACGGTTGCATCGATCTTGCGCTGAAGCCAACAGATTGTGACATAGAGCTAGTTTATGAGCCTATGCTGTGGCTATGTGGACAGCAAAGTGGGAGTTCTTTGCTTCCCTCATAGCGTCCGCAAGATCCCATCCAGCGGAGTTGTTCTGGGTGGTACGAGGGCTGGTCAGTCTGGCCTCCCTCAACCCAGGGGTTGAGTCATCTTCCGCCCGCTGTGACCTTTTTTCGGATTATGTTGTGGAGAATATCACTCGTATTCATCAAGACCTCGATGCCACACTTAATTCAGTAAAGGAGGCAGAGGGGGTAGAAGTCCCGACTTGTCTGATTTTATGGAATCACTTTCAGTCGGTGACACCCGCTGATGTGGTGGAGGTGCTGGGGGATGTTCGAGCCCCTGTCTCTTATACACATCTAGATGTGTATAAGAGACAGGCCGTAGGCTATTCGAGCCACTTCTTGTGAATTAGATCCGTGTCCATCCTGGCTGATTAAGAGATGCCATGAGACAATGGGGCCATTGCTGGCCGGGGTGGTCAATGCCTCCCTATGGGAAGGAAGAGTGCCGAGCTGTCTCAAAGAGGCAGTGGTACAGCCTCTGCTCAAGAAACCATCGCTTGATGTTGACTCCCCTGACAGCTATTGGCCTGTCTCTAACCGTCCCTTTTTAGGGAAGATTATTGAACAGGTAGTGGCTCAGCAGCTCCAAGAGCATCTCGATCATGTCAGTTATCTGGATCCCTCTCAGTCTGGCTTTCGTCCGGGGCATGGCACTGAGACAGCATTGGTGGCTTTGGTCAATGATCTGAGCCGTGAAAAGGATAAGGGTCGATCAACCCTTTTAGTCCTATTAGATCTGTCGGCTACATTTGATACTGTTGACCACGAGATGTTGGTGATGTGCCTGCAGGACAGTGCAGGGGTGGGTGGGATAATTCTGGATTGGTTCCGCTCATTCCTGACAGGAAGAACTCAGAGGGTGGTGCTCGGTGATAATTTTTTATCACACCAAGACCTCTTGTGTGCGGTCCCACAGGGTTCTGTTTTGTCCCCTCTACTGTTCAACGTGTATATGCAGCCGCTTGGTGAGGTGATCAGGGGGTACGTGGTGAGGTGTCATCCATATGCAGATGACACCCAACTGTCCCTCTCATTTTCAACTGACCCAGGCCCAGCTGTCTTGGTGCTTACCTGGTGTCTGACAGCTGTGGGGGACTGGATGAGGGCTAATCGACTGCGACTGAATCCAGACAAGACAGAGGTGATGTTAGTGGGTAAGTCGATGGAGATGACAGCCCCCTCAATTGAGGGGATTTGTCCTCCACTGACTTCCCAGGTTCGGAACCTGGGGGTGCTCCTCAATGCGCAGCTATGCCTGGATCTCCAGGTGGAGGCTGTGGTGAGGGGTGCCTTCCGCCAGTTACATCTGGTGTGGCAGCTTCAACCGCTGGTGTCGGTTTTGGATCTGGCTGTGATCATCCATGTTTTTATTACCTCTCGGTTAGACTACTGTAATGCGTTCTACGTGGTGCTACCTATGGTGATGGCTCAGAAGCTGCAGATGGTGCAGAATGCGGCAGCCCAGCTCCTGGTGGGGCTGGGCCACTGGGAGCACTTTACACCAGTGCTCCGAACTCTGCACTGGCTGCCAATAGTCTTCCGGGCCCAATTCAAAGTGTTGGTTTTAACCTATAAAGCCTTAGATGGCCTGGGCCCTGCCTATCTCTGACACCACCTCACTCCCTGGGTTCTAGATCGGCCCCTGTGGTCAGCCGGGGGTGCCATGCTGGAGGTCCCCCGGGTTCTCAGTGGCCGCACTGCATGTGTGGAACTCTGTCCTGGTGGGGGCCCATTTGGCCCCGGACCTCCCTGCTTTCTGCAAGAACTGTAAGACCTGGCTGTTCCATCAGGCTTTTGGTGAGGGAGAGGGATAGGGTTGGGTTGGGTGTGTATGTGTGTGTTTTCCCCCCTGCTTTTGTTTACTATATTTTAAAATGTTTTAATTGTTTTATATTATATATTTATATTGTATTGTCATTAGTCGCGCTGGGCTACCGTGAAGTAGGAAGCGCGGGATACAAATATGGTAAATAAGTAAAATAAATAAATAAATAAAATTGTCATTTCAGTTTTGTTGTCAACCCTAAATGAGATTTAAAAAATCATTATTTTTATGATTTTTTTAAAACGAAGGATGAATTTTGTATTACTTTTGGTTAATTTCCTTCAGGGCAAGGCTGTCCACTCAGTCGCTGTGGGCTTAATTTTCTCACAACAATTTTCTGGCAGGCCAGATTGCACAATAATCTCTCCTCATATATCCAGTGTACATTATTTCTCTCATGCAGAGGTAGTCAAAACCTGTTCAAATGTATCAACACAAAATGTGCGTGTTAAGCACGCAGAATTTTGAGCTGTTGTTGC
Organism: Sphenodon punctatus; assembly: GCA_003113815.1. Classification (NCBI taxonomy): domain Eukaryota; kingdom Metazoa; phylum Chordata; class Lepidosauria; order Sphenodontia; family Sphenodontidae; genus Sphenodon; species Sphenodon punctatus. Next base: position 2,003,214 of record QEPC01006008.1, read on the forward strand.
ATGATGGTATTCTGAGAATTTATATTTTATTTAGAAAAGTCTGATATTTAATAAAATCAGATTTTATGACCAAAGAACAGATGTTGACAGTTAAACAGTCCTGCTTTAAGGGACACTGCAATCACATTTTACTTGGGATGTATCGAATAGTACTTCCGAGTACCAAAGTTCTGACCAATCGGTCTGAGTACTCAGCGCCCCTTCGGTGCTGTTTCTGATGTTTCAGAATTCAGACTCAGAATTTCTGATGTCAGAAAACTTCACAAACTTTGGAAAGCTGTTGCAAAGTTCTTGAACCCACAGCCAAAGCACGTAGCCAGAAAAGCACTACACAGAAAAGCAGGCTAGCAAGAGTGGGACAATCGCTCCAGAAGACAACCCCACAAAAGTGCAACTGTGTGCAGAATTTTTTTTAAAATCCCAACAGTAGTGTACCCGCAGAATGGCCCACTATCAGCAGTGAGTGCACCCACTTTAAAAATTATGCCAACCAAGCAGTGGCGGCTGGTGGGTTTTGAGGTTGGTGGTTCACTAAGGCCAGCTGGGTGAAAATAGGGGTGGAGCCTAGCCTAGGGGTGGAGCCAGGGCAACAATAGGCGGAGCCAATGCATACCCAAACAAATAGGGCCCTATCATCGTGCACAGCATGCTATCAAACATGAATAAGAGATAACATGTGGAAATCCTTTAGCTTCTGTCTTGGGGTCAAACTGACCCCAGCGAGTACAAAAAATATTAAAATATGTTAATTAGTAGCTCTTCAAGTTTGAGCTTTTAGGACATTGTCACCCGCACCTCTGGGCATAACATACTAAAATTCAGCCTAATACCTCTTACCGTTTGTCTCCTATAAACAAAAAAGTGGCATTTTTCAAACGGACCCCAGGTTTCCATTGAGTTTGCCTATTGGGGTCAAATTGACCCCAAGCCAATGCATTTCAATTGGGGTCAAATGGACCCCAGCATAAAATAAACCAAAATAAACTGTTTTCGAGGACCATTCAGATAGCAAGGGGACATGGAACTCAAGGCCACTTCAGACAGGCAGCAGCAATGAAATTTAACCCTTTCGCTGCTATTATTTTGTGCCTTTGTATCATGGCTGACAAAAACCATGAAAATATGCTAAGTATTGGGTCTACAACTTTGAGCTTGCAACACATTGTCACTGGTACCTATGGCCATAACATACTCAAATTTTAGCCAGAAGTCTCTTATCGTTTGTCTCCAATGGCCAAAAAAGTGCCAGGGTGCAAACGCACACAAGGTGTCAATGGAGTTTTCCTATTTGTGTCAGGATCCGCAGCGCCAGAGCTCGGCGCCGCGGTACGCAGAGGGGGGCTGGGCGACGACAGAGCCCGGCAACAGGGGGAAGCCCTAGCCACATCCGGAGAGTACCCCTGCCTACGACGTCAGAGGCGAGGGGAGCGCAGGAGAAGGCCACGCCCCCGACACAGAGCTCGTGGCCCCCAGCTGTACTGACAGCGTGGGAGGGCTGGCCGTGCCTCAGGAGGGTGGGGCCCCCTTGCAGACGGCGGAAGCGGCGCCACGCCCCCTGCGCCGCTCCGCAAGGGTCGCACAACGCAAGGAGGGCGGGGCCAGGACATTATAAGGCAGGCTGGCCGGCGCGTTCAGGGCTGGTGCTATATTGTGGAAGTGAATTGACTGTTGTACCCTACTACCCTACGTGTGAGTGTTGTCTGCCCTTGTGAGAGTGAGTGAGCGAGTGTAACCCCTGGCCCGGTGGTGTCCCTGCCCCTCCCTGAGGGTCCTGGTACGTGAACCCCTGTTCCCCTCCTGCCTCCCCGTGGGACCTTGTCACACGCTCTCCTCACTGGCTTACCGCACCATATTTCCCTGCTCCCTGTGTGTGCGAATATCTGTGGTCGTGGTAAAAGGTGAGGGCCTTGCTCTGCCTGTAGTCTCGGCGCCCTATGATGATAGGGGCCTAGCCCAGACCTTGTGTCAAGGGCGTTGGCCCACCTACTATCCTGACGGGCATTCCTCCACCCCGGGAGCGCGTCGGCCGGACCCCCAGGCGCAAGGTAGCGTGTGGCGTGTGGTGCGTGTGTGGTCCCATTACCCCTATCCCACTGACAATTTGGTCTTACACAAAACTTTTCTGTGTCATTTCTCAGCTGTTCAGGTAATGTTAGGTTTCATTTCTTCAGTCTAAGTTCAAGTTTCCCTTCTGGGGTAAGTTTGTGGAGACAAGAAGTCTGGGAATGTTAGATTTTATTTCTTCAGCCAAGTATTATATTTCCCTTCTGGGGTCAGTTTGTGGAGGCAAGAATCTTAGGCAAACAAAGAAATGCAAACAAGCCCTGAAGCATCCTAGGAAGCAACAAAAGAAATGCAAATAGCAGACTATAAAGGTGCTAAGTGTACTTAACTGTGCTTAGTAAAGTTTGACTATAAGGCACAGCCAGTAATTTGCATGAGAGAATTTGCCTTTGGGGCGAATTTGGGGAGTGAAAACAATCCCCATAAAACAGACTCTTTCATGTGTTTCTGTGTGTGTGTGTGTGTGTGCTCCCAGGGCTTTGTTTGAAGGTTTTGGGACACAGACTATGATTTGGGGATAAATAGACCCCACCTATAATGGGTTTTTCCCATAGGGGTCATATGGACCCCAGGACACGGTGAGTGCAATTTTTGTTAAGGCAGAAGGTAAAGGTTTTAAGATCAACTTTATTTATACAGTCCCCTCCCCATTTATAAATAAATACCCCATTTATAAATACTTACATAACTTGTGAGAACACTTACCAAAAACATCATTAGGATTTCAATACATATATAA
>QEPC01006008.1:2018698-2073339 GCA_003113815.1 Sphenodon punctatus
GCCATCCCAGCAGCAGCCGGTAAGTATTAAGTAGTGTACTGTATGATCCCTGGGGTGGGGTTAACACCCCCCACCCCAGGGATCACCCTACTTCCAAGTTCCCACCCTGGAATCCTACGTTCATGGAACTCCGGCGGTCCAGCAGCTTCAGTGCCGACTGTGGCTGCCAGCTTCAGACGCTATAGTCCTTCCGGTTTTCCCCGGAAGGCCTACTAGCGTCTGAAGCCGGCAGCCACAGTCGGCGCTGAAGCTGCCGGAGGACCGCCGGAGCTCCATGAAGATAGGATCCCTGGGTGGGAACTTGGAAGTAGGGTGATCCCTGGGGTGGGGTGGGGGTGTTAACCCCCACCCCACCCCAGGGATCATACAGTACACTACTTAATACTTACCGGCTGCTGCTGGGATGGCCGCTGGTACTGTTGGGCTCACTCTGGGTTGCCGGCAGTGGCCCGGAGCTGCAGTAGGGACACTCAGGGGAATTTTTTTGTTTAAATCCAGGCTGGGCAGGGTGTGTGGGGGGTGTCTCCCCTTCCACCCTCACAGCCTGGGAGGGGGAGGGAAACGTGGGTTTTTTTGTGGGTTTTTTTTTACATTGAAGCCATTCATTTGAATGGCCGCAATGTAAAAAAAATCCAGTACTGGGAATCCGGGAAACGGACCGGCATTATCGGATACCGAAAGATCCGGTTGTCCTGGCCCTAGTGGAGATAGATATATATATATAAAAGAAACAGCCACTCCAGCCCCAGGACCCACCATCATGGGTCTGGGGCCATCATTCCTCCCACAGAGGCGATGTCATTCCACCGCATCAAGAAACAGCCACTCCAGCCCCAGGACTTGCCATCAGGGTTCTGGCACCAAGTTACAGGCAGGGAGGGCTGTGGCCAATACATAGAAGCTGCCACTCTAGCCCCAGCTCGCACCGTCTTGGGTCTGGGGCTATCATTCCTCACACAGAAGTGATGTCATTCCTAGGACTGATGCAGCAGCAGCTGTTACCGCGCAGCAATTCCATTCTGCCATTTCGGAATTGCCCACGCCACACCGCGGCTTTTCTGCGGACATTCAGCTAATTCTGCCAGCATTCTGCAAATTGCAGAATTGTGAAAAAATTGCAGAAACTGTCAGAAAGCCGCTGTTCCACTATTTTGTGGCACTGGCGGAATGGCGGGAGTGGCAAAAATGTCATGTTTCCGCTATTTTGCGAAGCCTGTGGATGTAGCGTAATGAAATTAGCAGAACTGCGGAAGTAGCAGAATGAAACTAGCAGAACGAAAGCCTCTGCCACGCTGTACCACTAATTGCGGAAACGCTGTTTCCAGCGGAAATAGCTACCACTGCGACATTTCGCTACAGCCCTAGTCATTCCACCACACCAAGAAACAGCCACTCCAGCCCCAGGACCTGCCTTCAGGGCTTTGGGGCCAAGTTACAGGCAGGGAGGGCTGTGGCAAATACCTAGAAGCTTCCACTCTAGCCCCAGGAATCACCGTCATGGGTCTGGGGCCATCATTGCTCTCACAGAGACAATGTCATTCTGCCGCACCAAGAAACAGCCACTCCAGCCCCAGGACTCGCTGTCAGGGTTCTGGGGCCAAGTTACATGCAGGGAGGGCTGTGGCCAATACCTAGAATCTGCCACTCTAGCCCCAGGACCAACCATCATGGGTCTGCGGCCATAATTCCTTGCACAGAGGCGATGTCGTTCCACCACACCAAGAAACAGCCACTCCAGCCCCAGGACCTGCAGTCAGGGTTATTGGGCCAAGTTACAGGCAGGGAGGACTGTGGCCAATACCTAGAAGCTGCCACTCTAGCCCCAGGACCCACCGTCATGGGTCTGTGGTCATCATTCTTCACACAGAGGCAATGTCATTCCACCGAACCAAGAAACAGCCACTCCAGCCCCAGGACCCGCCATCAGGGCTTTGGGGCCAAGTTACAGGCAGGGAGGGCTGTGGCCAATATGTATCTAGAAGCTGCCACTCTATCCCCAGGATCCACCGTCATGGGTCTGGGGCCATCATTCCTCACACATAGAGCCTTTTTCCTAACGCCTAAACCAAAGCGAACACAACTGAACTGAAGGGTCGAACCCGATCATGGCAACTGATCTGAACGGCCGAACTAAACAGACAGACTGAAATGAATGGCTGACCCTGAACCACGATGTGTTGGCCCATCCCTATGTCCATCCATCCTTGAATGCTAACTCCCCTGCCAACTAGCAGCCTGGCTGTCACCTTCTCTTTTTAGGGACAATTATTGAGTGGGTGGTGGTGTGCCAGCTCCAGTCACATCTGAATGCTATCAGATTCCTGGACCCCGTTCAGTCTGCATCCATGCTGGGCATGGAACAGAGACTACACTTGTGACCTTGGTTGATGATCTACACTTGGAGAATGATGGGGAATTCCACTCTGTTTATCTTATTAGATCTATCAGCAGCTTTTGATACTATTGATTCATGAGGTTTTGTTGACTCAACTGAGGGACCTTGTGGGGTGCGCTGGACTGATCTTGAGTGGTTTCACTCCTTCCTGTTGGGGAGGTCTCAGTGGGTGGTGATGGGCGATTGCTCGTTGTCACCTCATGATTCGAGAGGTGCCAATCTTTTCCTTTGCTGTACCCCAAGTTGAGAGAAGGAATGGAAGGTCTTGGGATGGGTGCTTATTAGGGGTGGGACTTCACCCAAAAAAACGGATACTGGTTTTACCGGATATCGGTTCCCAAAAATCCGGTTTACCGAATTAGAACTGGTATACCGGTACCAGTATTTTTCCATTGATTTCAATGGGGAACTGTCCCCATTGAAATCAATGGGGAAAAATACAAAAACACTTTCCCTCCCCCGTCCAGGATACGCGGGTGGAAGGGGGGTCACCCCCCACCCACCCTGCCCTGCTGAATTTTTGTTAAAATTTTTTTTAGCCGAAGTCCCTGCTAGTGCGGGCTCTGGGCCACCGCTGTGCCGGCGATGATGACCCGGAGCCCGCACCAGCAGGTACTAGGGTGATCCCTGGGGTGGGGGGTGGTTTAACACCCCCCCATCCCAGGGATCACCCTACCCCCCCACCCAGAGATCACCTACCTTTTGTGCTCTGAGCAGCAGCAGCGGCAGCGGCGGCTGCATGGCGGTCCGGGGGCTTCAGCGCTGGTTGGCTTCAGTGCTTGACTTGGCCTTCCGGGGAAACCCGGAAGTTTCCCAGAAGGTCTAGTCAAGCACTGAAGCCAGCCAGCGCTGAAGCCCCCGGACCGCCGTGCAGCCGTCGTTGCCCAGAGCGCAAAAGGTAGGTGATCTCTGGGTGGGGGGTGTTAAACCACTTGTTGGTGTGGGCTCTGGGTCACCGGCACCGCACTAGGGCTAAAAAAATTTTTTAAAAAAATCTACGCTGGGCAGGGTGGGTAGGGGGTGACCCCCCTTCCACCCGCGTAGCCTGGATGGGGGAGGGAAACATTTTTCTTTCTTTATTTCTTTTACATTGCAGGCATTCATTTCAATGGCCGCAATGTAAACAAATCCGGCACGGGGAACCGGTACCGGTACCCCCAATAACCGGATCAATCCGATACTGCTGGTACAGCAAAATACTGGCAGTATCGGATACCGGGGGAACCGAACTTCCCACCCCTAGTGCTTATTGAGATGCAGTTATGGAGAATGCTATGGCTGGAGTGTCATAATGGGGCAGGGCTATATCCATCAATGGTGGTGATATGACTTGAGTGGCATACCAGGCCTAAGGTACCTACACATAGCCATGGGCATGACTGGCATGCCATGCCTGGGGTATGGATGTAAGAGTTATCGGCATGGATGGCGTGGCAGCATAGGTGGCATGGAGTCCGTGCCTTTGAGGGCCAGGAATACAGGCATGATTGCTGACTGGCACAACAGAGGCAGAGCTTCAGTCACAAGAGGCAAGGTCCAGAAAGGAGGGCAGCATTGGGGGAGCTCAGCTGCTACTACATCTCCAGTCTGACCCGTTTTGGTTTTGCACCCCTACAGGCGTATGATAGCACCCTGAGCAAGTAATTTGACTAACATCACCATGACCCAGAGATAATTCTGTACTTGTGGATTGAAGTGTTTTATTTTATATTTCATTAATTTGAAGCAGGACAAAGTGTTTTTAGAGTTTAAATGTAACAGAAGAATAACTTTTAAAAATGAATGTAGGATCTCATTGAAAGCCTAGTGAAATCAGTAGAATGAATCCCGTTGACTTCAGTAGGACCAGGTCCTTACAGAAGAAAAAGTCTTCTGCATTTTCACAGATCACTGCAAGGTCACTTACCCTCTTTTAAATAAATGTTTCTATCTAAACATTGCAATCCGTGGGTGGGCAATGCTGTTTATCTTAAAATAGGCATGCAGACCGAATGAAACGTTTTTTTTAAAAAAAAATTCTGGAGGTTGAATCTTGTTTTAAATTACAGAACACAAATGAAGATGGTTGAAGTGGAAATGAAGAAACCTAATTTGCTCAAAGTACAAGCATAGAATAGGAAAATGGTATGTTTCTCATATATACAGAAGGCTTGGCATCAGGAATTAACAGAAAGCTGGGTGAATGCATTTAGAACATCTTTTGTTTGCTGCATTTTTCTCCCTTTTTGTGTATGAATTGTCTGGAAAGAGATTGTGATCTCAAATTTATTTGTTCATATTCCTGACAATTTCTGGGATCAACTCTTGGTCTGTAACTCTATTTCACACAATTTTGATTGGTAATATAATCAGCATGGTATGTTTATTTTTTTCCAATTGCATTTGTGCAACTCTTTGACTCAGCTTTTCAGCGTGAATATTCACAATTCTGAATTGGAAAATCACTTTTAGCAATTAGTGCTTGCTCCAAATCCCAATGAATTCAATAGAAGGAATCCCATTGAGTTCAATGGAATTTGGAGAGGAGACCATATTGTGTAATTGAAATTTTGACCCAAACCCCTGATATTAGAAGCTTAATCACTGGGCTATTCACAGAAAAGGATTGTTCCTGGAGAACTGCAGAGAGTGTTAACCATTATGTTTCAAAATATTTGGAATAGGTATTCCAAATATGCTAGAAAGATTGCTGAAAAGTGACTAACAACTTGTTGTTTTTAAAAAATAAAATAATTGGCTTATCTTCCAATTTGCTCTACTGGTTAATCAGAAACGTTTTCAAAAGTTACTCTCCAGTAAAGTACTTGGAGTTAGTGGTAGAAAGGATTTTTTAGGAAATTGAGTGGAAGGAATGTCAAATGATGAATGGGCAGCCACTCAGAGGGATGAAGGCAAATCATTGTCTGTGCTAGCAAGTTGCCAAGAAGGATATTACTCAGAGTGGCACTTTGCCATTCAGGCCATTGTTGACTCTATCACACTGTTGTCCACATCCCAGATATTCTTACATCAGACCACTGTAGCTCTCCATCAGCTTTGGTTATGGACACTTCCCTGTCAGGCCACTGCTGCTCCCTCCACTCCTAATGTTGTCTGAAACATCACCTTGATAGGCTTGGACTCTAATGAGTGCAAACACTTTTGCCAGGCCACCAGGAGCTGTGTTGTTGGTGTCAACAGCATCTGAACCAATCACACTTTTCCCTCCCCCAGCTCATTTGCATGCTTAGAGCTGCATCAATCCTTCTTCTTCCTTTCCAAACACATTTGCATGAACCATATACATTTGCATACGGGGAGTCTATTGGTTGGAAGAGTTTAGGAAGTTTCATACAGACATACAAACAGACAATGGAAATATTAGGGATGTGTGAACAAGGTTCAGATTTACGGAGTTTGGACGGAACTCGGTCTGTTCAGACGACCGAACCAAACGTCCGAACCGAACTTGAAAATGACCGAACAGTTCTGTCATGTTTGGGTGAGTTCAGATGAGTTTGGGGTGGGGAAAAGGTGACTGGAAGGCCCATCGGGCGGAATAAATGTGACTGGAAGGGGGAGGTAGCTGAGGACCAGACTTCCTGACACCAGGGGTGGAGACCAGGAGTGGTCTCAGGGCCAAATGATACCTATACCGGAAAAAAATATTCAAATTTGGTATTGATATCAGTACCGATAGCACTATTTTGAAAGTTCGGCAATGTTCGGCTGAACCAAACTCAACCGAACCGAACAACTGATCCCGAACTTGGTTTTCGAACAGAACAACCGAACATCTGAACCGCGTTCTGTTCGCACATCCCTAGGAAATATTTCTATTAAGATTAATTTATTTTTAAGGGCAGAAGAGACCACTGGAGTAATTTAATTTGGCCTCCTGCATAACACAGGCCATAGGATGCCCTCCAATAACCCGTGAAGTACAGGGAATTAATCTCCTCTGCTGTGTAAGCGCAGAGTACTGAAACCAAACACTTGGCTGAAGAAGAGAATATCCCTCCCTCCCCCCCCAAACACACACACCTGCCCAACAAAAGACAGCACACAACTCTATGGATAAAACATGGCAGCAACCCTTTGTTAATGTAGCCAGTATCCAGTTAAACAAGTGTCAAAGGTACAGTACAAAAGAGTGAAGTGTCTAAAAAACTCCCTTGAGGGACATATGACCTTGAGGAGGGTGTATCTGAAGGTGGCCAGCACCCTCCCCTCCCCTCCCTAAAGGAGGTTTTAGCAATGCCTGTCAATAAAGATACCACTGCCTCAGCACTCACCTTCAACAATCAAGACGGTGACAGGTTGGAGGAACATGTCGTGGGTCTCAATGATCCCAACAGTGCACAGATTTCCTTGTCATCAACCACATCAAGGTCAACCAGGGAAATACCCTCCCTAGGGACTCCATGGCTCTCCACATCAAAAGGTCCAATGCGTCCTGCCTGGAGTCCCTCTATTTTCTCCACAAAGAATGTAGAAAACTCCTCGCAGTGCTATATTGGCAATGCACCAAAGGAGACAGGACACAATTACTAGGATTTTAATGGCTGCACTCTTTATTTAACCAACTACAATTAAAATCAGGTGGGGGTAATCGCCTAGTGTGATATGGGTCCAGTATTTGAACTTTAACCACAAAGAGTAACACAGGGGTGGTTTTGATGTACCCTCGATAACCACCCAAACTGCACACAACATCTCCCCCTCTCAGTGGCCCCTGCCACAAGTGAGGGGGACCAAATCCTCCTGAACTAGAGTAAGAATGAGGCCACCTGCCGACGGGGGACCATTCTTGTCTCTACCACCCTCGCTCGACGCCCCTCCCAGGCAGGCTGCCCCGTTGCTTGCCGTACCCTACTTTCTGGTGGGTGGGCCTCCCCATCTCTTAAGGAGATGACCCTTACGTCATATCTACCCTATTCTACCTTATAATACTGGAACCCTGCCACTAAGGGGTCGCCGGGTGTACCTGGATGAGCCTGACCCCCACCTACCCTTCAGAACCTTTCCAATACCCAAACCAGCATCTCTTTCAAGGCTCCAAATTAACGTTCATTACCCTCTGGTGACAGGTGAACCCCGTCCCGTCTATACATTGTGCAGGGCATCTATGTGTCAGCACTCAGCTGTCAATGCACTCCCCACCCAGGCCTATGAACCACCTTCCTACGTCCCTATTGACTGTCCACCAGGTCCTGTCAATCTTTCTGGGGTGGACCCCGCTGTTCCACATCATCCGCTCAACCAAATCAGTCCAGATGATTAGAGTGAATGGGGAAAGTTTTTTGATTTCCCACAGGTCACTCTTGATGTCCTTGATAAGTTGTACGCCCTTCACGTGGGGGATGTCGTTCTCACCCAGGTGAAGCACGAGGACATCAGGAGGGGGTCCTCCTGCTGGCCCCCGAAGGATTGGCAGGAGCTGGTGCCATCTCACACCTCCCTGGCCTTTCCAGTGGATGTTATCCTGCGCCAATAAATCCAGCTGGGTTCCCCATCTGGACTGGCCAATGGCCTTGCCTGCCCATTGCACCAGGCTGTGGTCGATAATCCACACTTGTTTCCAGTGCCGTGGGGGTGCACCTGGGAATGAAAGAAAAGTTAGGACTGATAGTGGGAGGGGGAACCACACACATATGTGTAAAGGCCCCAGACCTCCACTGCCTTTCCGGATACCCTGTTCAGACAGGCTGGCCTCTGCTGCAAATGTGGAGGCCCCTATCCTGAATGAATGTGTACCGTATGCGGCCGAAGGCTGCACAAGGCTGGACAACGCAGACCTGAGCACTGCTGTGAATTGGTACCTGGCCAACTGCTGACCTCCAGCATGCCTAAAAAGGGGGCCCAGTATAGTCTGTCATACCGCGAGGAATGCCTTGATGGCCTGCACTGGGCACAATTCAACCGTACAAGCTCTGTTCAGCTTTATGATTTGGCCTCTTCCCCTCTGATCAGTTTTGGAATGATGAATGTGCAAAGCCATTGAGGTTCGGCCAATTTGGATATCTCTGAGACGCAGCGCCCTACCTGAAAAGTCCCTGGCTGATTTGGCTAGCGGTTCGCTCATGCGAAAGGCTCCAAAGAAGGCTAACTTAAACAATGAATTCAACAATAGGGATGTGCAAATACGGTTTGGAAGTCTGGGGTTCGGCCCGAACTTGGGGTGTTCAGACTGTTCATGAACACCCCGAATCCAAACCGCCCCCTGTCCGAACTGGCCAAACAAAGTTCGGGTTCCAAAATGGTTCAGGCAGGGGAGGGGGGCAGGGAGGAACCCGGTCTTCCTTCCCCCTCCAGGATGTGCTGGTGGAAGGGGTGCCGGGGAGCACCTATCCCTGGACAGGGAGAGTTGAAACAGCTCCTGTGGCCAGATGAGGGGGCTCAACAGGGCCCTGCATGAACTCCCTCAGCAGGGCCTCGCACCCCTCAAGCCTATCCCGCAAGGTCTCATCCACACACTCTGTGGGGCTCGCTGGAGGGGAGATGGAAATTACTGGTTCATCGGGCCCACCAAAGGCTCTCTGCCCTCCTCTTGGGTCCCTGCACTGGGGGGTCCACCCGGCTGCGCAGCCCTCCGCTGCCGCTTGTTTGCTGCCGCTGCAGCAGCTTTCTTCCTTACCCTTCCCATCTCGGCAATTCTACTTGCTGTGCGGCCCTCTCTCCCGATACCCGAGATCACGAGACTGAAGGAGATCGCCCCTTCTCCTCGGAAGATCACGGGTGCGGCAACTGCTGTCACTCGTTGATGTTCCGGGCCACAAGTGGGGCCAGAGGAGAGTCACTTCACTGAAATGCGGGCCCCACCCCTTGGGCGCAGCCCACGTGCCTGCTCTTAACCAATCCTAGCTGGCGGGATTACCTAGCAACCCCATCTGGGTTGCTTGCAGAATGCTGCCACCGCTCTTTTCCTGCCTTGAGGCCCAAGGAAGTAAAACCCCAGCTGCCCTGCCGCCCTCCTATGCGGGTACAGCAAGGGGCCTTCCACTGCCCACCCACCCCCCTCTAGGAGGGGGGAGAAGCTGAAGCAATGGAAGAAGCTGTTGATAGATTAAGACAGTTTGGATTCACCAGGCTACGCACCACACAAAACAGTGGGACCAATCTGTTCTCTGCAGTGTCTATGCCCAAGGACAAGTACAAGCACTTGGTCTCAGTAATATCCCTTCTGTATGCCTGCATAAACTCTTTGTACAGTTGAAGATTGGCCTCCAAGTGGCTCATCAAGCATCTCCTCTTCAAACTACACCGCAGTCTCTTTAAGTCCACTAGATCGCTGTTCTATCACAACAGTCTATGGACTGTCGAGAAAACCTAGGTCTGTGGCGAGGAGTCAGGGAATCGAGGACACCTTCTAACAGTTGATAATAGTCATTGGTGAGTCTGTTAACCTCCTAGTTGGAAGAGACAGATGAATTAACTCCAGCACTAATAATGAGGTTGCTGAAATCCACCGGATTCAGCAATTTCCATGGCTGTACAACAATCAATCAGCTATGATGCTGCCATTCAATTAGGGCAGTACCCCATACTAAAACATATCCGGTGATGGTCAGACCACCCAACAGGGGTGATGTGAACATCTGAAACCAGAAAGCCCAGCCAAAAAATGAGGTCAGGCATCCAGACAGCACTATGGGTGCTCTCCTGGATGCTTTGGGTAAAACCCAGAGATGCCATCACATCCAGGAACTCAGAAGCTGGACTCCCAAAACCACCACCACCATGCATAATAAAGCCCCCCAGAGCAAGCATCCTGGGACACGCCAACAACAAAACTGACATCAGCTCCAGGAACTTTCCCCCGAATACCCCAACATTATCTGTGGGTTTATATACCAAAAGGGCCATACATTTTGGTCCTGCCCCAGCAGCACAGGACGCAGCCATGGACTCGAATGTCCCCACCTCCAGCGTGCATCACCTTGTGCAATATAGGCAGGATGAAAAAATCAAAGCTACCCACCCCCCACCTCCAACCTCTTCATCCTGCGTGAAGCTGGTGGATCACTGAGAAACCTGACAGGACCAGCAGTGCCAAAATAGGGCCTGTGGCATCATCCAGCGAAGTCTTGGTGATACATGCCAGGTCCGGGTGACATTCTGCAATAGAATCACACAGAGTGTCAGCTTTTTTCATCACAGACCTGGCATTAGCCCATCCAGATCCGCATGTGGGAGGAATCTATAACTTACTCATTCCCACTTGGCCCTTCGAGGTACTCACAATGGGCTCTACGGCAATTTTCTAAAGGCATCTAAATTAAGACGTCTTCCTCGATTGCTGTGGATCTCCCCCCTTCTGCTTGTCACCCTAATGGGTATCCTAAAATTAGCTTGCTCAGTTCCCTCACCCACTCCAGAATTCCTTCCTCTTTGTGGAACCATCTTTTATTCACACAGAACAAATAAAAAGAGAAACGAATAGACAATAATGACAGTGGCTTCCCAGGTAGAATACTTTCACCCCCCCCCCCCCGGGAGAGCCAGATGGCACAACACAAAGACAGGGGCTGAGAGGGCCCTCTCACCACCCACCTGTCCCAGACAACCGCTCACTCCCACACATTCAATGATAGAGGGCCCTCTCACTGCCTCATTACTTACTAAAACGAAATGAAATTACAAACAAAAAGAAATACATAACTAAATTTTCCAAATGAAAATAAATCCAAAATGAAAATGAAAGTGTACTTCTTTACATCCCTCCTCATCTCTCACTCGAGGCAGTCCCCAACCCCCATTCCCCAGACCACATCACCTGCTCTCATGGGGTATAAGTGACCCAAAATATATTGCATAGGGGAGTGTTTCCAGAAACACGGCTCCCCTCCACAACTTTATTGGGGAGTTGAACTGGTGGTGGGAGGCCCCTTGCCATGCCCGCTTAGGAGGGGGGCAGGACAGCTGGGCTGTTTCCCGCCTTGGGGACACTACAGAACCCCAAGACAGGAAAGGAGTGGCTGCATGGGGCTTGGAATAGAAATCTGCGGGCGCCAATAAACCACCGGGCAGGCACGTAGGCCTCAACCAATGGGTGGGGCTCACATGCAGAGAGGAATGAGGCTACAGCCCCACTTGGGGCTGGAGTCCAATGAAAATGGCAGTGGTGGGAGCCACTGCTGCATCCCAAGGCGAGGCCTCTGATCCCCGGGGTTAGGGTTAGGGTCCTGCCTGGGCTGTGGCTGGGCGGGCGCAGCAAGGCAAGGCAGTCCCCTTGCTGGGCTGAGCCGGGGAGCCCCTTCCTCCCTTTCTATTAGTCAGGGATGAGCTACCAGCTGTCGAAGCCCATGGGCAGGAGAGGGACGATCTTTGCTAGAGGATCGAATGCACCATCCAAGTACTGGCCCAGCAATGCATCCAGCTGCCAGGAGCCCAGCAGGAGGTGCCGCCTCCTGCTGTTCACAGCACAGGTAAGGCAGGGGCCCACTCATGTGGGGCAGATACTGGGGGCACTGTGGTAATCCCCCAGGCCTGGCCTGTAGCAGCAGAAATGCTCGGAGGGGCCAGCGGATCTGCAACTGTCCCCCACCAGGGCCAGATGGGGGCCATCAGAAGGTCCCAGTTGGTCTGGTGGAATGGGACTTGGGTACCAGTAACTGCCCCGCCCCCTTCTCTTTCTCCCAGGGTCAGCATTGGGGCTTACCCCCCAGGGCCATTGCCCATCCCGGTTCATGGTCCGGGCTCTGCCCCCCTTGAAGGGCAGGCACTTCAAGTGTGGGTTCCCCCATCCACTTTTCCCCTGCCGCTAAACAATTGGGCAGGTGTGACCCAGCCCCTGGATAGGAACCTTAGGCAGCACCCCCCAGTGGGTGGGGGGGGTGTACTCTGAGGTCTCTGCCCCAATCGGGGACCACTTATTCCCAACTACTAGGGAGAGAATTTGGAGGGGGGAGTACGTGGACATATTTGCTCTCCTTTCCAGCAATCCCATAGTGAACCCTGCTGAACAGGACAACAAGAAGGAAAGGGAATGCTTCAAATGCCCCAAAGTGGAAAGGAACTAGTCAAACTGGACCACAGTCTTTTCTATTTATCAAGGGGTGATGATACAGGCCTACTCCAGATGGGCTGCCAATCTATTCAAATATGCCGACATAGTGTGGTGCGCATATGAGACGAGTCCATCGGGGTCCTGGCTGCGATACGATAAAGTATCCAGACATCACGCAGCTTACACCGCAAGACTTCGGTGGGATCTTCATGCAAATGACCTTTGGCTCAATTGCATGAGTGGGACAGGCAATGTACCCAGGTCAGCCAGTGGCCATCTGCTAGCAAGGGGGGGGAGGCCTCATCTGCTGCTGATTCCTTTCGTGAGGAAGGAAAAAAGTCAGTGGTAACCTCCGCAAGGCAGTGCTGGGATTTTAGCCATTCCGGGAGATGTTCCTGAGCAGCTTGCAGGTTTCGTCATGCCTGCCCCAACTGATCCAGGCACCACGCAGCCTCCTCATGCCCCCGTTCAAGACCCAGATTTAGAAGTGAACCCTACCCGGGTGGAGGGGGAAGCAGGAAAAGGAGGGCAGGGAGGTAGCAGTTCAAGTGTCCTTGGTAAAAGCCCCAATGCCAGTAAAGGCCGGACAGCTTGAATTGACACTCCGCAGACATCCTGATCAAGTGGAAGTGAATAATGTTATAACAGATTTCCGACAGGGTTTTAAGATCCCGGCACTCGATGTCCAGCAGCAGCGGGTGGCTCCCAATTTGAAGTCCATGCTTGGGATGGAGAGGGTGGTACAGGCCAAAATTGAGAAGTAGCGAGCAGAGGGGAGGGTTTCTGGCCCTTTCTCACCCGCCCCTCCCCAACATGGTGGTTTCCTCCCTAGGCGTGGTCCGTCTCCTCCCAGTTCAGCCGGAGAGTTTCCCTTTGCTCGGCTTCCATTTTGATGGCTGGTAGTATTATGACAAAGCCATGCCGATGAGGTGCTCCATCTCATTTGACGTTTGAGCGGTTCAGCTCCCTCGTCGAATGGATTGTAAGGCAACGGGATGGGGTGTGGGGGGGGAGTCACAAAATATTTGGATGATTTCCTATTCATCGGGCGGGCAGACACGGAGGAATGCTCTGGACTGATGCATTGCAGTTGTTTCACAGGGTAGCGGAGGAATTGGGCATCCCCCTGGCGCGGGCGCCTGAAAAGATGGAAGGACCAGCCACTAGATAGACTTATCTCAGGATTGAGCTGGACACAATCACTGCCATTTCCCACCTCCCCCCAAAAAAGTTGATATTCCTTCGGACCAAGGTGAACGAGTGCTTGGGGTCGGCGAAGGTTACGGTTCGCTGCCTCCAATCATTAGGGAGTCTTAATTTCGCATGTAGGGTGGTGGCTGCAGGGTGGGCCTTCCTGTCCCACCTCTACGTCAAGCTTGCAGGTAACACACACACACACACACACACACACACACCAATCATATCAGGGTCACCAAGGAGATGAAGGAGGATCTCCAGACTTGAACCGCCTTTCTTGCAAATTTCAATGGGACCAGTTTTTGGAGGGACAAGCTTTTGTTGGAAGCAGAGCTCCAGGTGCACTCTGACATGGCCAGTGGTTTTGGATTTGGATTATTCTTTAGGAACAGGTGGGCAGCGGCACCCTGGCCACTCTAATGGAGTGAAGTAGGGATCACCAGGGATTTCACCTTCTGGAACTTTTCATTGTGCTAGCTTTTCACCTTTGGCCAAACGAGCTTGCAAACCATTCAGTATTGTTCTGGTGTGACAACCAAGCCATGGTCCCCATCATTAACACCCAGTCTTTCGGGTCCCCGAGGGTCATGAAGCTAGTTAGGGCTTTTTTGCTTACCTGTTTGAAATTCAACATACTATTTCAAGTCAGGCACGTTCCTGGTATTGACAATGGTGTAGCTGATGCCCACTTCCATATGGAGCGTTTCCGCTCATTGGCACCATGAGCCCATGTGACCCCAGAGCCGCTGCCTCCATTGGTGTGGAACCTTGGGTCATAGAGCTGTACACTGCCATTCCGGGATCCCTTGTGCCACTACTGGCTGTTGCAAGGATGGGAACTGGGTTTCCCGATCCCAGAGCCTCAGATGCTCCAATTTGCCCTACATTTGAGGCATAGGGGGGCGACCCTGGGAATGATGGTTGGGAAATTGTTGGCACTGGGGTTTATAAGTAAACTTATGGGGCACACACACACACCCAAATGAGACTTTTTCACCAGACGCCTTTTAGAGAGCTGGTCCAAAGAGCAGAGCTGGACCCCGGAGCAAAGGGCCCCCATTACCCCGTCTTTGCTGCTGGACATGTGCGGGACACTTCCCCGGATCTGTTTTGATGGTTATGAAGTTTCACTGTTTAATTCATTATTTAAGCTAGCATTCTTCAGGGCGTTTCGCGTGAGCAAACTCATAGCTGAATCAGCCAGGTACACCTCAAGCAGGGCGCTGCGGCTCAGGGACATCCAAATTGGCTCAACGGCGATGGCTTTGCACATTCGTCGCTCCAAAATCGATCAGAGGGGAAGAAGGCAAGTGGTCAGGCTGAACAGGGCTGGTAAGTTTGAGTTATGCCCAGTACGGGCGGTTGAGGCATACCTCATGGTAAAACAGACAGTTCCCAGTCCCCTTTCTAGGCATACGGGGGCCACTATGTGACTAGGTACCAATTTACTGCGGTCCTTGTGTACAGACAGTGGGCCGTTGGTGGTCGGGGGCCTTCCGGATTTATGTTTGGGGTGCCTCCCCCCACTGCTATCAGTCCTAACCTTCCTTTCGTTCACTTGGGTGCTCCCCACCCCATCACCAGAAGCAGGTCTGGATCATCGGCCACAGCCTGGTGCGTTGGGTAGGCAAGGTGGATGGCCAGACCAGATGGGGAACCCAGTTGGGTTTATCGGCACAAGCTGAGATCGAGTGGAAAGGCTGTGGTGGTATGAGATGGCACCAACTCCTGCCAACGCTCCGGATTCCTCTAAGGGGCCCTCGTCTCAACATCCTCGTGCTACACCTGGGTGAGAATGATATACTCCACTTGAAGGGCGCCCAGTTTATCAAGAACATTAAGAGGGACTTGTCTCCCTCCCCGAGTCGACCTCCCCCTCCCTTCCCCTCTCGGTTGGGGTTCCCCAAGGTTCTGTCCTTGGCCCTCTCCTCTTCTCTATCTACACCCTGTCCCTTGGCGAAATTATTGCCTCCCACGGATTCCAATACCATCTCTATGCTGATGACACCCAACTCTATCTCTCTACCCCCTCTCTCTCCTCCTCTATCCGCTCACGCCTCGTCGACTGCCTCTCTGATATCTCCGCCTGGATGTCCCGACGCCAACTCAAACTGAACATGGCCAAGACTGAACTCCTCATTTTTCCTCCATCCCCCTCCTCTCCCTCTGACCTGACCGTCTGCATTGATGGGGTCACCATCCGTCCTGTTCTCCGTGCCCGCAGCTTGGGCTTCATTTTTGACACGCACCTCTCCTTTAAACCTTACATTGACTCTGTGGCCAAATCCTGCCGATTCGCTCTCCTCAACATTGCCCGCATACGCCCCTTTCTATCTATCTCCTCGGCCAAAATCCTTGTTCATGCCATGGTTATCTCTCGCCTCGACTACTGCAACCTCCTCCTTGCTGGCCTCCCTCGCTCCCACCTGTCCCCCCTTGTTGCGATCCAAAACTCTGCCGCCAAGATCATTCACTCTGCCCGTCGCTTCGACCATGTAACGCCTCTCCTCCTCTCCCTTCACTGGCTCCCCCTTCCTGAACGTATCCTGTTCAAACTCCTGGTTTTCACGTTCAAATCGCTCCATGACCAAGCTCCCCCTTACCTCTCGGACCTAATCGCCCTACGCACTCCTGCGCGCGCTCTCCGCTCTTCCTCTGTCCCCTCCCTCGCTCTCCCTCGTTTCTCCTGCTCGCCCAACCGCCTTCGTCCCTTCTCCCTCGCTGCCCCGCATGCCTGGAACTCCCTCCCTGCCGACATCCGCCTTGCCTCCTCCCTCCGCTCCTTCAAATCCCTCCTCAAGACCCACCTTTTCCATGCTGCCTTTCCCAATGCCCTCTAGTCTTTCCCCTTGCTCTTACTGTCAGCCCTCCTCTGCTGACTGCTGCTACCGACCACCTTGTAACCAAGCCAAGTACACGCACCTGAGACTTCGCATCCGCCTGAATGTTTGTTTGTCTTCTCCCATGTCTCTCCCGCTGTCCCCTCTCCTTGTCTCCCCCTCCTTGTCTTTTAGATTGTAAGCCACAGGTAGGGACCGCATCTGATTGTATGTTCTGTACAGCGCCAGGTTGCAACTGGCGCTTTATAAATGTTTAATAATAATAATAATAAGGGACCTGTGAGAGATTAAGAAGCTTTTCTCACCTGTCCTAATCATATGGACTGATCTGGTGGAGCGGATGACATGAGGCAATGGATCAAAAGAAAGATCAATAAGACCCGGAGGACAGTCAATAGGGACATGAACAGGTGGCTCACAGGCCTAGGCAGAGAGCTTATAAGCAGCCATGCCCTGACACACAAGCGTCGCACATTGTATCAACGGGATGGGGTTCACTTGTCACCTGAGGGTAACGACTGTTACTTAGGACCCCTGAAAGAGAAGCTGGTTCATGTGCTAGAAAGGTTGTAGGAGGTGGAGGCTGGGCTCGTCCAGGTAGCCCGGGCGACCCCTTAGTGGCAAGGGTCCAGTACTTCAGGTTAGAGTAGGTTAGAATGACCATAAGTATGAGTCATTTCCTTAAGAGATGGGGAGGCCCACCTGCTGGAAAAGCAGGGTATGGCAAGCGGCGGGGTAGCCTCCCTGGGAGGGGTGTCCAGTGAGGGCGGTAGGGACAGGTATGGTCCCCCATCATCAGGTGCCCTCATTCTTACTCAAGTTCTGAAGGATTTGGTCCCCCTCACCCATGGGAGGGGTCACTGAGAGGGGGAGATGTTGTGTTCACAATTGGGGTGATAATCGAGGGTACATCAAACCACTCCTGAGTTAATGTTCGGTTGACAAAGTTCAAGTACTGGACCTGTATTGCACTAGGCAATTTCCCCCACCTAATTTAATTTTAATTTGATTTAATAAAAAGTGCGGCCGTTAAAAACCCAGTACTTGTGTCCTGTCTTCTTTGGTGAGTTGGCAAGAGTTAAGTATTTGTGTGAATAAGGATGACTGAATTTGACCTTTGATGCCACTGGAGATACACAGAATACTGAGCTGAAGATCCAGTCAACAGTGAACTTGGAGGTCCAGCTACTAGGAACATCGAATATACCAGGAGAATCATTAGTCCTTCAGGTCTTGAATCCTGCCTTCAGCAGTGCCCTCTGGCTAATGCTTCAGAGAATGGTGATTAAAATAGAAAAGGCCACCTGATCAACTGCAATGTTGTTTGGGTAAAGTATTCCTTCCCTCCCTGATGCTTATGGTAATCAGCTTATGCCTTAAAATATGAGATTTAATGATCCCTGTTCTAGCAAACGTAAATACAATTGTTCTTAAAATTACCATATTGGTCATGAAATTACCCAGGCCGTTTTTAAATTCAGCTGAAGCATCTGACTCTGTGACCTCCCATGGCAGTGAATCCCACAGGCTGATTGCATGCTGCGTGAAGTATGATTCCCTGGCCTTTGTCTTATATCTACCTATCATTAACTTCAAGCAGCACCCTGCCTCCCTCCCCGCCAACCTCCTTGTTCTTGTGGTAGGAGACACTTGGGAAAAAATGGGATGGCAAGTTTTTGCCTTTACCCTTTGTAATCTTAAATACCTTTATTAATAATCTTTTCCACCTTGCCAATGCTTTGTACTTTAACAGTATACAATCCTAGTTCTTGAGATCTCTCCTCATATGCAATTCCTGCCATACTTCTAATAGTCTTTAGTGCCCTTCTGTAGAACTTTATGAGGAATTGTCCCTCTTGAAATCTGGTGGATTTTTAGTACTGAAATGAATGGCTAATTTCATGTTCATGGATTTTTTTGTTGCTCATATTAGGATAGCTATTCAAATATCCAAATAAATAGTCACACCCACATGGATATTCACAAATTTTGTTATTTTGGGTATTTCATTTTGGATGCTTTGTTTATTTCATCAGCTTGGGACTCTGATAATTTTCAAGACTTTGGGTGGTTTTAGATGTGATGCAACAATGTGTGAAGGTGATGCGGGTGTTGTGACCTACGCAGCACCCACTCATGGGGCATTGGAGAAAGCAGGAGTGCCCCACGTGGGGGAAGAGAAGAATGTGTGTGGGGAGAGGCGTCCACACATCCCCTGTCCATGTGAAACGGTGCACCCATTCATGCCAGCGCACAGGTCCATGAGCAGCTGTCTCCCCAGTCCCACCCACAGCCCTGTTGGGAGCTCTCTGGGGAGCTCTTAAAGGACATGCCCAAAATACAACACTGCGTTGGCTCAAAGCACAAGCCCCCCACGGGAAGCATGAGAGAAGAGCCAATACCATGGAGGACAGCTGCCTGGACAGCAGCTTCCTGCATGTCCCCTCTCCCATTATTCACCTCCATTGTTGGCCAGGACTGCCAGCAGCTGCACCAGTTGCTAGGCAGGAAATGGTTACTTACTGCTGCAGCTTCATGTTTCCCTGGTGCCCGTAGATATGTGTCATGGCAGAGAGCGAGCAGTTGGGCAGAGCTCGGTGTGGGGAGTGTTGCCAGTTTGGTGGGGGGGAGGAGAAACAGTATGAATTGTATGCATGACCAGTCTGTGAGGTGGGAGTGCATGGAGGCTGCTTGAATGGGCACTCCTTGGGAGCTGCCTGTTTGACTCTCTCCCCACTTACTCCACCTGTGTGGGTGTTCCACAGTCGTTCCACTCAGCGGACATGGACACCCCCTCCAGCCGTGCTCATCTAAAAATACCCTTTGTTCAGTCATTGTGGGATTATTTAGTGGTATTCTGGTACTAATCCCAAAATCCACAAATGCCAAAATTATTGAATCGACCGAAATAACTAGAATAATTGCAATGGAATAACGAAAATGAGTGTTTGAATGAGGCAAATGGAGATGATGTCATATCCACTTCGTTGGTCACAATCTTGAATCAAAACAGCCAAATTAGTTGAATACAATATTTGCACTGGATATTTCTTTCAGGTTTAATTTTTGTGCACTGCATCCTGCACAGGATTGTGCCTTAATCATGCATTTTTGGATGCTTTATATCACTCTCATATTTATTTATTTATTTATTTATTATACAGTTTTATACCCTGCCCCTTCTGCAAAGCAGCTTGGGGCGGCTTACAATTTAAAACAAAAATATAAAACATAGAAAATACAAATATAAAACCATTTTAGGGGGACGCAATAAAATATAAACATAAACCAACCCCCCCTAACCCTCAGCCCCCCCCATCCCATCCCTCCCTCCCTCATCCATCCCCTCCACCAAATGCCTGGCAGAACAGGCAGGTTTTACATGTCTGATGAAAAGTCAGTAGGTCCATGGTCAGGCGAGCCTGCTCCGGGAGGGAGTTCCACAATCGAGGTGGGGCCACCGAGAAAGTTCTCTCCATAGTGGTCCCCCGATTTACTCATAGGATCTCCAAGAAGGTGCCCCCAGCAGACCGCAGGGGCCGATCGAAGACCTGGCGAGTGAGGCGGTCCTGCAGATAGGTTGGGCCAAGGCCATGTAGGGCTTTAAAGGTGAGAACCAACACCTTGAATCAGGCCTAGAAGAAAATAGGCAGCCAGTGCAGAGAATGAAGCACCAGTGTAATGTGCTCCTGGTGACCTGACCCCATAAGGAGCTGGACCGCAGCATTCTGCACCAGCTGTAACCTCCAGACCGTCACCAGGGGTAACCCCATGTACAGCGCATTGCAGTAGTCCAGTCTTGAGGTAACAAAAGCATGAATAATGTTGGCCAGATCAGAGTCCGAGACGTAAGGCCAAAGCCGCTGAAACAGATGTAACAGGCAGAAAGCCCCCTTTGTCACCATCTCCACCTGGATATTCAAGCAGAGCCGGGAATCCAGGAGCACACCTAGACTCTGCGCCTGGGAGACCAGTGGGGGACAAACCCTGTAAATGATGGGGAAAGTCTCTCTCTGCCGCTCTCACCACCAATATTACCTCCATCTTGTCAGGATTCAGCTTCAGTTGACTGCCTCATCTAGTCCCCCACAGTTGTCAAACACTGGGAAAGCACAGAGACTGACAGACCTGCGTCTGATGAAAATGAGACCTACAGCTGAGTGTCATCAGCATATTGATGACAACTTACTCTGAACCGCCTCACGACCTTGCCTAATGGCTGCATGTACACGTTGAACAAGAGCAGGGACAGAATAGAACCTTTCAGGACACAACATGAGAGGTCACGAGGGGAAGATGACTTATCCCCCAGCACCACCTGTTGGGTCCTACTGGCTAGGTAGGAACAGAACCATTGTAGAACTGTCCAACCCAATCCTTCCTGGTCCTGAAAGCGAGTCACCAACAGCCCATGATCAACTGTGTCAAAAGCAGTCAAGAGATCCAATAGGACCAGTAAGGTTGAATGTCCCTGGTCCATCTTCCGACGCAGGTCATCGACCAAAGCCACCAGCACAGTCTCAATGTCATACCCTGGGCAGAAGCCAGACTGGGAGGGATCTAGGAAGCTGAGGCCATCTAGATGCACCTGGAGCTGCTAAGCTACCACCCGTTCAATAACCTTCCCTAAAAAGGTTAGAGACTGGCTGATAGCTGGTGAGCGAATCAGTGTCAAGCGATGGTTTCTTGAGCAGAGGCCGGACCACTGTCTCCTTCAAACATTCCGGCACTCTATCCTCTTGAATGGAGGCAATGATCACCCCCACCAGCAATGGGAATCAACTCTGGATTCCTCCAATTTTTAAACACACATGTTGCATTCAGATCTAAGGTCATAAAGCATTGAAACCATAAATGGGAAATATTCAAGCACACAAATGACACTGAGGTGCTGAAATTCCAGTGAAAGCTCATAGGACAGACTTCCAAACATTTTGCCTGTGTGACCCCCCATTTTGAGACATAAATGTAACCTCGTTATTGGAAAGTGATATAAACATGCAAAGTATATCAAGCATTGACTGGAATCGCAACCATATCAGCAGATGACACTTCCCAACTGGAGACCTGACACAGAGTTTAGGTACCTTTGCCACAGGAGTTATTTATCCCAAATACCATATTGGTAGAATTTGTCTGATTGGATTTTGGTCTGATGATGCAGGTAAAAAACAATATTTGTGCTCACTTTGTTCAGATATTTGGGTTTTCTTGGTTGGTTTTTCAGCCCCCCCCTCCCCCCCCATCACTAACACTAACACCTTGAATTGGGCCCAGAAAACTATAGGCAACTATAGGCAACCAGTGCAGAGAATGAAACACTGGATAATGTGCTCCTGGGGACCCATCCCTGTAAGGAGATGGGCCACCATATTCTGCACCAGCTGCAGTCTCTGAGCCAGGTAGCTCCAGGCAGAGAACATTACAATAGTCCAGTATTGAGGTGATGAAATCATGGATGAGAATGGTCGGGTCCAAGCACACGACATACAGCCGAAGCCACCGCACCAGTTGTAGCTGGCATAAGTCGCTCCTCGACACAACCCCAACCTGAACATCCAGGCAAAGCTGCAAACCAAGGAGCACTCCCAGGCGACAAACCTGTGGAGCCAGTGGAGGGTGAATCCCATCAATGATGGGGGACACCACACCCACCGCCTTACCCACTAATAACACCTCCGTCTTCTCGGGATTCAGATTCAGTTGGCTTGTCCTCATCCAGTCCCCCACAGCCACGAAGCACTAAGTAAGCACAGAGACTGCGGGGCCTAGGTTGGATGAAAAAAAGAGAGGTAGAGTTGGGTGTCATCAGCATACTGATGACACTGAACATCAAACCATCTCACAAATGGTTCTGTTCCTTCCTGACTGGGAGAAATCAATGTGTGGTGTTGGGTGACTGCTCGTCATCTTCTCAGGACCTCACCTGTGGAGTCTCGCAAGGTTCTATTTTGTCCTCTCTCCTGTTCAACGTGTACATGCATCTTTTGGGTGATGTCGTCAGAGGGTTTGGTATGCGGTGTCATCAGTAGGCTGATAACAGCTAACTTTACCTCTCTTTTTCAGCTCTCTTTAGATCCTTCAGGCATCAATGTAAAACCTGGTTGTTCCGCCAGGCATTTGGTGAGAAAGATGGGGAGGGGGGAGGGGTGGGACAGGGCTAGGGGAGGAATTGATGGTTTTATCATTGTTATTGTTTTAAGCTATGTGGTTATGTTATTTTGTGCTTTTACATTGTATGCTGCCCCAAGCTGCCTTTGGCAGGAGGGAGTGGGATAGTAAATTTTTATAATAAATAAATAAGTTTCATTCCATCTAAAGGCTCATTCTTTATTATGACCTTTGCAGAATACACAATGCTAATTATCCCTTGTTGAATTCTCCAACTAAATTGACATGGTTCAGCCACAGAAGATAGACAGGGGAGGCTACTATGTCTTGGGTAGCCTTACTTCTCCCTGGGCAGTTGAGGCACAACATTGTGCAGTGGTGCAACTTCATGCAGTGGCTCATGTGCCCAGTGCCCGCAAGATGTTCCCCCAACCCTGGGGTGGGTGGGGTGTACAGTGGCTGCTATGTGATGCATCCTCAGAAAAAAATCCAAGGATGTGTGATGGAACAGCCTTATCCCTTACATGGGGTAAGGCTGCCCAGGGTGGGGCAACTCATATGACTGGGCCTCTTCTGTCCTGCCATGCAGAGAGTTCTGCATCAAGGCTGTGACAGACGGGCACTTTCACCCATGACATGCAGCCACGTAATGGCTGTGGGCAGGATTTTTGCTTAGGCTTGCAGGGGGAGGCAGGGCTGGGCATCCATTCATGTGACCGGACCGCAGTCTTCCCTGGGCAGGGAAGCATCTGGCTTCCCTATGACTGTCTGCCTGGCTCCCCATGCTTGCCCTGCAGTGTGGTGGTGGTTGATAGGGATGTGCAAACGCGGTTCAGAAGTTCGGGGTTCAGCCCTAACTCAGCCAGTTCAGACAGCCGAACAGAACACCCAAACCAAACGCCAAAACATCCGAACAGTTCAGGTGCGTTCAGATGAGTTCGGGCGAATTCGGGTGGGAAAAATGGGACTGGCAGGCCTGGGGGTGGTCTCCTGAGGAGGGGTGGAGAGGCTTGGACTAGCAGCTAGCCTGCCCAATCACCATCCCTCTTTTCCTCAGACCACTGGCTTGGCAGTCTACGTTTGACCACGGGTTAGGCTGCACAGAGCCAATGGGGCTTGTGGTAAGGTGGGCACAGCAAGTAACAAAAGTCATTGCCCCCCCCCCCTTCCATATCATTCTGAGCTAGCCACTGATCCTGTCAGCAGGTGTTTTCAGAAGTTACCCTCTCCCAGCAGTTTGTGTTCCTCCCAATCCATTGCCATCCTCCTCCTATTTCACCCATTTCCACGCATTTACCTCCATAGTTTCATTTATTTAGATTATATTAGGTAGATTTAGGTGTTATACCCAGCATCAAGAAGCAGCCACTCCATCCCCAGGTCCCATCATCAAGGTTCTGGGGCCTATATTAAAGTCAGGGAGGGTTGTCCATCCACATCATCCAGAAGCTGCCACTCCAGCCCCAGGACCCACCATTCCAGCCCCGGGACCCACCATCAGGGTTCTGGGACTGTCATTCCGCTCTCATGGAGCTGTCATTCCATGGCATCAAGAAACAACCAGCCACTCCAGCCCCAGGTCCCACCATCAGGGTTGCCATCATTCCGCTCACAGGGAGCTGTCATCCTACCGTATCAAGAAGCAGCCACTCCAGTCCCAGGACCCACCATCAGGATTCTGGGGCCTACATTACAGGCAGGGAGGGCTGTCCTTCTCCTTCATCCAGAAGCTTCCACTCTAGTCCCAGGACCCACCATCAGGGTTCTGGGGCCCTACGTTACAAGCACGGGGGGCTGTTCATCCATGTCATCTCGAACCTGTCACTCTAGTCTCAGGACCCACCATCAGGGTTCTGGGGCCGTCATTCCGCTCACAGAGAGCTGTCATTCCACGGCATCAAGAAACAGCCAGCCACTGCAGCCCCAGGACCCACCATGAGGGTTCTGGGACTTACGTTCCAGGCAGGGAGGGCTCTCGTTCTACTTCACTGTCTGAAAATGCTCCACCAATGACAGCCAGGCTGCAATGCCTGGCCAAGTAGGGGTGCCAGCCATCGAGCCCTGGCCAGGCCTCTGCTGCTGCTCCACCGATGCCAGCCAGCCTGCAATGCCCGGCCAAGTAGGGGTGCCAGCCCCAGTTACTGTGCTCTGGCAATCCAATGTCTGCTGCTGCTGCTGATACTGCACGTCAGCCATTTTCTCCTCCCTCTTGAAGATGGGCATAGCTCGGATGAGTGCGCCGGCGGTGGGGGGGGGCGGGTTCTGGGTGTCCATGAGATTCACCACCGGGCAAGACTTGATCAATTTGCAGTAGAGCTTCTTGAGCTCGTTTGAGTACAATGCCAGCCTGCAGCGCCCTGCCAAGTAGGGGTGCCAGTCACCAAGCCCTGACCAGGCCTCTGTCGGTGCTCCCCTGATGCCTGCATGGCAGCCTGCAATGCCCAGTCTCTGCTGCTGCCTCTGGGTCTCAGATAGCCAGACATGCCCCCAAAGGCACCCCCGGGGGCCAAGCGTTGAGCCTGCCTGCCCGGGAAAACTGAGGTGCCAAACCCCAAGCCTTCATGGTCTCTGCTGCTGCTGCTGTGTCTCCGATGGCCTGCCATGCTGCCACGGGGCCCCCTGGAGCACCCCAAGTCTCCAGGCGGGTCCAAAATTTCTGAACATTCGGGGGATCCAAACTCCACGGTACCAAACCCACGAACCCAAATGAAGTTTTTAGTCCAAACTGCTGAATGGCCAAACATCCGAACTCCTGCTGTTGGCACATCCCTAGTGATTGCCTGCCATGGGATCAGGCCCCTGCAGCTTTATTGCTGTACCCATAGTGATTTCTGTCATCTGTCCTTTGAAACACCACCTCAGATGAGAGATAACAAAACTCAAATTGGAGTTCTGAGCCTTTTTGGAATATCCCCAGGGCTGCTTGTGCTACTATAAACTGAATAGCCTAGTATAAGCTGAATGGCCTATTTATTTATTTATTTATATAAAATTTGTATCCCGTCCCTCCTGCCTGGGCGGTGAACAACAACTATAACAAATAAAATAATAAAACATTTAAAACAATTAAAAATCCGATATTATGTAGGGAAAAAACAAAACAAAACAAAACACTCCCTCCCCCCCCAGCCCCCCCCACCAAACTCCTACCCCTCGCCAAAGGCCTGTCGGAACAGAATAGTCTAGTGATCTCTCACTTTGTGCCAATAAAGCATTCACACCTTTTGTAATATACAGAGAAAGTCAGACTATTACATATAATGTTCTTTTTTATGCCGAAGAAATGCATATCCCAATATTGTAAGGTCTCTGCACAATTATTTATTTGGGTCCTTCCTTAGGTACTTGTGCTACACTCCAAACTGAGCCGTCAACTGGTTGAACGTGCACCTAGCTCAGAGCAGCCTGCATGTTAACATGCTCACATTCAGATTCTCTGATAGCATGTGTTCAGATCTTTCTTGCAGGCTCGCTAAGGAATAGGAGATAGAGTTCAGACCACGCTGTATTTGTAAAATGAATTAGCTCTGTGGAGGGAAAGTGTGGGGACTCTCACTCCTCACCCATGCCCCACATTAGGTCTTTTCAGAAAATTTTGTTTTGCTTTCAAGAAACTAGTTCCTGACTAACAAGGTTTTATGAAGAGAACTTTCATGCTGGTGCCCTCCAAGAGCTTATAACCATAATAACTACTGCATTCTTGGCCATCTGGTTTCCTATTTCAGACCAGAGGAGCAAAGGGGTTTCTATTCCAGTAGAATCAGGGGGTCAATAGAGCCAGTGTGGTGTAGTAGATAAGGTGCTGGATTTGGACCTCGAAAGCCAGCGTTCAAATCTTGTCCTAGCCACGAACTCACTGGGTAGCCTTGGGTAAGTCTCAGCCTCAGTTTCCCATTTGTAAAATGGGAATGTGTGTGTGCCTGTGTTCCGTTTACCTCTGTTCATATTAGATTGTAAGCCCACTGGGCAGGGACCTGTCTCTGAAACTCTGCGGCTGTAAGCTGCTGTGTGTACACCTAGTAGTGCTAGAGAAATGATAAGTAGTAGGAATAGCAGGTGACACCTACTTGTGGGAACACCAAGGGTTATGACGAAGGATGGATAAACAAATTGCTGTTTGGTCATATGAATTTCAGACTTCTTGGTTTAAAAATCTGGTGGTGGCAACTAGTTACATCAAAACCAAGCCAATGTTGGACCCACCTCATGACATTTGTCTGCCTACCAGCCTATGTACACATGCACACCCCATCCTTAATATTGAGATGTGTAGTAGGCAAAAGGTCATGTTGGTGGCAATGTTTTCATATCCGGGAAGTTAACATTGAAGTGCAGGACTTTCTTTGCATTAACACTGTCTCTCATCAAACAGAGAGAGTTTCTTTTTCCTCTTGCTGTTCAAATATCCCAAGCACAAACTGTTTGAACCACAACAGTTAACATTCTGAGCATAAAATAAATAGGACAAAGAAGGACCCTGTGAAATAGCTGTGGTTAGTGGCTTGTTGAACGGGCATGGCGTGAGGGAAGAGACTCTCTTTTAATCAATGTGATAATCGATGACATACGGCATCTTTCTCTTGTTTGACTCAATTCCCTCTACCCCCCACTGCAGGCCTCAGAAACATCCATCCCCCACCTCACTCCTTTGCTGGCCAAGTGGAAATTCTGTCCATTGTTTTCTTCTTCTTCTTCTTCTTCTTCTTCTTTTTTTTTAATACAGACACATTTGAGAAACAGACATTGATCTTCAAAGAAGCCTGCAATTTCACTTGGGGTGGAATGTTTATAACCACAGTTTGTTTAGTACTGATAAAATGCATATGCCCAAGAATTTATTTCCCCCATACCAGGATGAATCCAAGCATGGCTTCATGACTTTGCAAGTTAGTCAGCAATGTGAAAATGGTCAGCCTGGAACCAATACTTTATGCTGCGAGTTCCATTTTCTTTCTTATTTTTATGAACTGAAGTACCGATGCACACAACCAAATTGGGTTGCTAAAATGAGGGTGTGCTTTTGGCTTAACACATTGAGTGCTTTTAGACAAAGGGCACCCATGCTTCTGCTCTGCCTCACACACGGGTGGGTCATCTGTTAAAAGGCAGCCTGCCAGATATGCAGGCGGAGCAGAAGCAGAGCAGTCACTGCTTGCTCTGTTCCAGCTTCACCAGCAGTGGAGCAAACCTGGAGCACAGGTCAGAGGCAGAGCAGCGGTCCTTCTACTCAGTGGACAGCTGCTACAGCTCTGCTCCTGCCTCCTGGCCAACGGTTGCCCTAAGCAATGCCACAGAGCTGCAGACAGCAGGCTAGAACAGTGGCCGATCCATCTGCAGCTCTATGGTGTGGGAGAGGGGGATCACGCGGACAAAGCATGGGCCATGGCAGCACCAGGTCCACTTTAAACAGGCTGTGCTGCTGCAAATGGACGGCCACGGGGGTCAGTCCTGGACTTACACTGGGGGTGAGCAGCCCTGCGTCCATCTAAAGACATCCGTTGTTTCTTTGCTATATTTTTTAAAGATCTTCCCAAAGGTAAATATTGATTAAGTAGCAGTGCGTTTACATGCTTGTCTTCCTTGCATTGGAAGGAGCTACACTTTTGGTCCCACCTACCAGCCACTGGCACATTGAATACTTGAAAAACATCCCATGATACATTGCTTCAAAATGGAATAAAGACTGGATGAGTGTAGAAGAACCTCTCTACAGGTACACTAGTCATTGGAGAATTGGAAGTAGTCTGTCGTTGTTACTAGTTTCTTCTGCATGAAACAGTTGCCACTGAAAAGCTTGTCCATCAAAGTGTGGTTCAGTGTAAGATGATTACTATTTAAGAAGCAAAAATTTGTCAACTACCCGAGGTTCCACTCAGATGCCATTTGCCATTTGACGCACGGTTCGTGTAAAATTAGAGCTTAAACAAATATTTGAAATTAATTCCAAATACATTGGGGTTCACTATTATGAAACAAATGAAGCTAAATGTGAAAATCTTTGAATTCCATATATGGTTTGACATCTGAGGAGCAGCTCTGTTGTATACCCAAATAAATAAATAAATAAACACACACACACACACACACACACAAGGTGTAACACATAAACATAATAACACCTGTGCTTTCCTCTGTAGACATTACCGACTTGTTAAGTTGATAACCTTGTGTGACACCTTGGCTGAACCATGGATGTTTTCGGATAAGACACTCCACACCCACTCCCCATCCACTATACACATTATAGGGCAACACTGCAGCCCTGCAACATGTATAATGGGTGGGTGCTGGGTGAGTAGTGGATGGAGAGTGTCTTGTCTCAGAATGTTCCCTGATTACAATCTCTAAACACAGGAACAAAAGTTTGTTCGACATTTTATTTTTTTGGTAGCACTCAGAGGTTCAGAGACTGAGTGATAGCCTCATGGGGGAAAATTCTATAGTTATTGTTAATAAATTTTAACTATAGTTAATGATTAGACTTTAATTCCTTTTCCTTTGGTATGTGCATTGCAGAAACCATTGTGTTATTACAGTTGTATATATACAATAGAAATAGGGCACTACTGGTCCAGCAGCGATAGCTATTCCTTAGATGGTATTACCATAAAAATGATTCTGTCAGTTTTCCTTATTATTTTCCTTACTGAAATAGATCCATTAATCTGTCATTATGATTTCAGTAGGATATCACTGAACTAGTGCTTCTTGAAGATGCTGCCTTGTAAAATCGCAATTACGTGTGTTTTACAAGGCAGCATCTCAAAGAAGCACTAGTTTGTCAGCAGCTGCTATTTCAAATGGTAGCAGCGGGGAAGCATCTAAATTCTCCTGCGCTAGTTTCTTTTCTTGCAGGCTCTGAAAACCACTAGGAAATAAGGCTTGTGTAAAACCAGTCTTAGTTGCTTTCTTCTGAATCTTATTCATCTTGTCAACATCTTTCTTGAAGTGTACCACTCCATTTTGGAAAAGGACACCACTGTGCAGAATAATGGTGTGGTGGCTATTTTGGGCATGCACAATGATGTTTTTTAAATTTTAAAATATTTTAATAAAAAGAAATAAAAGAAAAACCAATAAGTTCTTTATGAACCACCACCCCCCATCACTGAAAATGAAGGTTTTTTTGTAAATGAAAATGAACTGTGTGCCTTCTGCTCTCTTCAAATACAGGGTGATTTCAGATGTTACGGGGCCCATTGGCCCCGTACCAAAAGCACCCTATTCATTCCCCGCCGGGGTCACCTCATAAAGCCGCAACAGACGTGCCGGGGGGATCCCGGCGGGGAATCTGGGAGGGGGCGTGGCCACGCGGCGCAACGTGCGGCTGCATGGCCCTGCCCCCTCCACGCTCCCGCCACCCGCCCTCCGGGGAGACAGGCGGGTGGCGGGGCCAATGAGCCCGCCGCGTCGGGCCGGATTCGCCACGGCCCATGGTCCCACCGGTGATCCTGGGCTGTGGCGCCCGACCAGACGAGACACCGGGGTTCACCCCGGCATGGGATTGCATTTGACATGCGGCGGCCTCCGGTCCCCCAGCTTCGACTGCTCACGTGTCGAATGCAATCCCCAGCCGTGGTAACATCTGTGGGGAAACATCCGTTTCCCCCAACAGATGTTATGCGATCACAGCCACCACGCAGAATTGAGCGTGGTTCACTGTGATATCATAACGTCTGAAATCACCCACAGTTAATAAAGTGCTCAGAATCTCTTGTATGTGTTAAAGTTTCATGCTGTCCTCACCATATTCCAAAGTGGAACTTGAGTTAGTTTTGCCCACAGCAAATGACTCTTTCCATGTTTCCTAAATCTTGGGGTAGCTTACAAATTGTTAATTTATGGCTTTTCTCTGCTTGAAATCATTACTGTATTTTGGACTTAGAGAAGTGCGGCTAAGCCAGCCAGCCATCAAGTGAGGAATTAGTCTCCCTAGTGCCAGCAGTAAAGTCTCCAGTTCTGTCAGCAACAGTTGAGCAAGCTTCTCAATATTTAACAACACGAGTTCTAAACAAGCAATCTCTTTGCCTATTTTATTTTCTCATGAGAGCTAAAACCTTCCCTGTCAAAATATGCACATGAACAATGGACAGCCAGCCACTCTCCTTCTAATGATGAACTTTTTAGCATTGTAAAATACAACTACCATTGTCAGAAAGATATTTTGAAAAAGCTAGCCCTACATGGCACACTGAGCCACCGTGCATAGGATGGAGATGGCTGGTTTGGAGCTGTGAACTTTCAAAGAACTTGCCTATTCTGATGTTTTCCTCTCTGGAGTGTTGGATGCATAATATTTTTCAGGTAACTCCAACCACTGTCTGATATTTAATCACCTCCAC
This sequence comes from Sphenodon punctatus, assembly GCA_003113815.1. Taxonomy (NCBI): domain Eukaryota; kingdom Metazoa; phylum Chordata; class Lepidosauria; order Sphenodontia; family Sphenodontidae; genus Sphenodon; species Sphenodon punctatus. The sequence continues at coordinate 2,049,572 of QEPC01006008.1, forward strand.
TGCTCCCAGTAATCACTTTTATTGCATTATGCTAGTCAGCATATTCCGTGCACTTTAATATACATGAGGTTGAGGGAGGAATATTTTTCACTGAGGGCTTTATGGAAATTCTACATTTATTGATTTTTGTTGGGAAAAAACCACACACACACCCTGTTATTCTTTTAAAAAATCGATGAAAATTATTGCTATGGACATATTTGTTCAAACAAACAAACAAAAAATACAGTATAATGACAACGCTATCGCTCATTTCCACATTTCACCTGGAGAAGGAAACCATTTGATCTGGCAAGTCTATGTACTACATCAGTCTAGAGCAATATCTTTTATTCATGTGCATTAAAAAAAAATATGCAAAGAGTTTGTTCAACTTGGGTAGGTGGGGAAAAAATATTTGACAAAAATGAAACAAACTTTCCCAAACAAGCATTGCATATGTAGGGCTTCTGGGGCCAAATATTGATAGCAGCCTTGCAATCTAAACTTGGAAAATAAGCTAGAAATGTTATATATGAATTATTCATTATGGGGGGCAGGAGGTGGGGGAGAGATGGTAGTAGTTTTCAAATGTCTAAAAGGTTACCCATAAAATAAATAAATAGTTGCTCTCTGCTGCCCAAGAAGATAGAACTAGAAGGTTTAGAAAACTACTACAAAGTAGATTTTGGTTAAATATTAGAAATAATTTCTTGACAGGGAAATAGTTTGGCAATGGAACAGGTTTTATAGGAATGTTGTGGAACCTACCTCACAGGGTTGTTCCGACGGTGAACAAGATAAGGATTGCCAAGCACTTTGAACAATGAAAGTGCTATAAAAATAACTGAGAATTAATTCCTACTTTAAATTGTGACTTTTTTCTTTATTTGTTATTTTTAATCTTCATTATTAATTAAAACTCCTTGTTTCCATTCATTTTCCTGGCGCTTGGCTATTTATAGATGGATCTATGGCCATTTTTACATGGGCGGCACCCACACATGAACACCCTGTGTTCCCCCTGGGGGGATGGGTGCCTGTCTACACCCTCCTCCCTCCCACCACACACCGAACCCACCACGCCACAGCCCATGAAAAAAGGACTTGAGACTGCCACTTAGGCCATTTTTACATGGACTGCCCCCGCGCCGCTCGGTGTTCGGGCGGGTGTGTGGTGGCGGGGGGTGGCAGTTCGTGTATACGACCGCTGGTGGGTGAGGGGATGGGTGTGCGCACATGTAAACACCATGGGCTGCGGGTGTTTGTACATGCGCATTTGTCACCCACCCACCAACACACACCTCAACTCACGGAGCCATCCGCCAGAATGGAGGATGCTCCGTGGGTGGAGGTGGGTGTGGGTAGGTGGAGGTGGGTGTGTGTCTGTGTAAAGGACACACACACACCTACACCTGCCTCGCCAAAACACCCCCACCCACCCCGGTCCATGCAAAAAAGACCTTTGAGGTCAAGGCACCTTTCACATGAACTATATTTGCAACCTCCCTACACCTCTATTTTTCTACAGAGATGAACTTGTTTCCAAAGAGAGGATCTAAACAAAAGTTTGTGTGAAAGCAAACACAAACTTTTCCCAACTGCAAAGTATTGGTTGCTATTGCATTTGAATAAATTCAGGTCATTCATAGCTTTAAAATATAAAGAAAAACAACCATAAGAACATAAGTAGTGCCATACTGGGTCAGATCAATGGTCCCTTGAGCGCAGCACCTGTCTCCAACAGTGGACAAGCTCGGTTGCTTGGAAGAAGTATCCAACAGGTCACCATTATTATTATTATTATTATTATTTATTATTATTAACAAACATTTATATAGCGCCAGCAGTGTACCTGGCACTTTACAAAGGAATAGAATAGGCACGGTCCCTGCCCCTAGGACTTACAATCTGAGAGACGGGAGCTGGGGGAGAGACATAGGAAGGGGAACAGAGGGAGAGACAAGGGGTCTAACATTCATGAAGATGCGAGGTCTCAAGTGCACGTACTTGGCTTGGTTACGATGAGAATGACAGCAGGCAGGTCCATGTTGCAGGGATAAGGGTAAACCGATCGTAGGTATAGGAAATAGTGGCTCAGCAGGATAAAAAGTCAGACAAAGCAGAGCAAAAGAGGTGAGTTTTAATGAGAGATTTGAAGGTATGAAGGGAGGGGGCAAGGCGGATGTGGACAGGGAGGGAGTTCCAGGCATGGGGGGCAGCAAGTGAGAAGGGACGAAGGCGCTTAGGGGAGCAGGGAAGGCGTGGAAGGGTGAGAGAAGGGACAGAGGAGGAGCGAAGTGCACGGGCTGGAGTATGGAGGGCGATAAGTGCAGAGAGGTAGGTCACCATGGCGTTGTTCATTCCCTGTTGTTCACTCTTAGCTCTTGACAGTAAGAGGTTATATTTAGGGATGTGTCTTTCATTTTAATTATTAGAATAGTGAAAATGAATGAACCTTCTTTTGTTTTGGTTATTCAATAAGAAAAATGAAAGATGATAATAACATCAGGCTTTCTTTTTTGTTTTTCTGTCTTGGAAGGACTGCAGGAAGGCTTGTAAAATCAGGATATTTTATCCAATCTTTCTGAAATTCCATAGGAATAAAACCTTTGGTGAGGGGTACAACTGTTCCAAATCTCATCTAAATTGAATAGAAGACAAAGATATTACAGCCAGATAGGTATACACAATTTAAATTTCTTATAAAATAGGGGCCCTTCCACCAAACTTTCTAAAATTTTGCAGGTATGCTCCCTTGGGTGAGGGTTACGATCTAGCCAAATACCATCGGACTTGAATGGAAGACAAATAGGTTACAGCAAGACATGTGTATGCAAACTTTTGTTAAGATCACAAAACTTAAATTGCTTTTAAAATAGGGACCCTTTATCCAATCTTTCTGAAATTTGTACAGTATCCCTGAGGTGAGGGGTACAATCCATCCAAATAATTAAAACAAAAGAAATAATAAAAATAATAAAAATATTCTGTGCACATCCCTAGTTACATCCCCCAAACCTACCCGGTTAATAGCTCCTTATGGAACTAAGCTCCAGAAACTTGTCCAGTCCTTTTTAAAACCCAGTTATACTACTGGCCTTGACCACATTCTCTGGCAACAAATTCCACAATGTAATTGTGCATTGAGTGAAAAAAATACTTTTTTTATTTGTTGAAATCTGCTTTCCATTAGTATCATGAGGTGTTCCCTAGTCCTAGTCCTACAGTGTCAGGTACATTGCTGGTGCTATATGAATAACAGAAATAATAAATATTAATAAATATTAAAGAGGGTAAATAACCGTTCCCTATCTACTTGTTCCACACAACTCATGATTTTATAAATTTCTGTCCTATCTACTCTCAGACATCTTTTCTCCAAGCTGAAGAACCCCAACCTATCCAGTCTCTCTTCATAGGTGAGCCATTCCATACCCTTTATTGTTTTTTTGTTACCCTTCTTTGAACCTTTTCTATTTCTACTACATCTTTTTTGGGAGGGGGTGACCAGAACTGCACACAATACTCAAGGTGTTGTCGCACCATTGATTTATATAGTGGCATTATGATATTTTCTGTTTTATTCTCTGTCCCTTTAAAAATAATTCCTAACATTCTGTTTGCTTTTTTTTACTGCTGCTGCACACTGAGCTGAGGGCTTCAATGTATTGTCCACCATGACTCCAAGATCCCTTTCCTGAGTGCTAACTTCTAATTTAGAACCCAGTATTGTATACATATAGTTTGTGTTATTTTCCCCTATGTACATCACTTTGCACTTGTCCACATTAAATTTCATCTGCCATTTGGATGCCCAGTCACCCAAGTCCCCAGCACTCTCTAGAATTCTGTCTATGTGACATGTGAGGTCTGCTACCATGTGGTCTTCACGACCACCAGAAACCCAGATATCTAAATTTCTAATAATCGAATCACCAAATACCATGACCATCCTATTCCCACCCCCCTGGCACCCCTCCCAGAGATGTATCCTTGGTCCGAGAGGATAATAAATTGCCTGGAAGGCAGGTCCCAGCTACGGAATCACTTCCCGTCATTTCAGTATGATGCTTTCCTTTCTGGAGACATTCCTTCTCCAAAGCAGCACAGAGGCTGCCAAAGTGGAGGTGGGACTGCTCGGCTATGTGCCTGAAGGACTCCTCTATATACCTCTTTGCCTGCTGCAGCTTTTCCAGTTCTGCTACTCTTGCCTCCAGAGATGGTACGCATTCTCTGAGAACCAGGAGCTCTTTGCACTGGGTGCCTATGTACAACCTCTCCCCAACAGGAAGATAATCATACATGTTGCATTCTGTGCAAAAGACTAGACAGTCCCCGTCCATCCTGATGCTGTACTGCTGTCTGCATCTCCTTTTTTAAAGGGAGGAAAACTTAAGCCTAAGCTTATGATTCTTGAATCACTGAATTCAATCCATTATTATACTCACAGGATGCCACTGAAACCATGCCACCATCAGCCATCTGCTCAATGGATGGGCAAATAGGCATTCTGTATCATGGTGTCTTCAGATTATGTTGTTTAGCTACGTACTCAAACAGGCAGGCTGTTCACATTATTAAAGAAGAAGATGGTTCTGCTGCTTGGGACAGGATGGAGTTTTCCTTCCACTGTTCCCCCATGCTGAATCAGCAGGGGAAGGAGGCACCGCCAGCTACATGGCTGGAAATGGCTGAGCACTGCAGAGGCCAAGCAGCTTCTAGCCACTTCTCTTTTCCACTCGAACTTGGGGAGCATTCTCACAACATGCAGGAGGCTCCCCATTTACATAGCCCCACAACCGGCCTGAAACAGGCTGCGGTGCTGACAGTGCTAGAGGGAAGCAGTAGCCCATTCACCGATCCACCCACTCTCTTGAGCTGGACACTGTGTATTTCCTTGAGCCAGAGCCGCCTAACTGGGACTGGGAATGATTTTTTTCCCCCTGATACCATGATTGGTGTGGTGGTTTTTAGGCTTTTCACCTTTCTTGCAGTGCCTCCACCTTTTTGTTTGTGGTTTCACATCCAACAGGGGCTGTTTAAGTCAGGGTGGGTGAAGTAAGTTTTTAACCAGGGTGGGTTATGCTTCTCTCCGAACATGGTATGGGGATAAAAACGTAGGGCCTTTAATTCTGACACTTTACTTGCCCAAGCAAGGGTTCTGTGTGGTCCGAAAGCTAGCATAGTCTCATGATAGAAGTTGATTCAATAAAAGATTAATCTGAAGAATAACTACTATCATGATTCATTGGGTGTCTTTAGATGGACACAGGGGTGCTCAACCCCGGTACAAGTCCTGTAGTGCACCCTGAGTCTGCCCACTTACAGCAATGCCTGGGTCCATTTTAAATGGACCCAGCACTGTGGTCTGCCTATACGGTGCCACCCTCCCGCACACCACAGAGCTGCAGGAGGATTGGCCACCAGTCTGGGCAGCCGCAGTTCTATGGCATTGCCCGGGCCAACCCTCAGCTTGGAGCAGAGCTGTAGTGGCTCTGCCAAGACAGACTGCTGCTCCACCTCTGACTGGTACGCCAGGTTTTGGGCGACCCGCTCCAATGGCGGTGCTCTGGGATGTCCTGGAGCACTGCTAGTGGGTCCAGAGCTGATAAACAGATGTAACTTGGATTGAAATTAAAAATTAAAAAGAATGTCCCATCCAAAGTAAGAGTAAAGAGAAAGTTTCATTTTGAGTGTCTTTATTATTAGCCCATGATTATGGTGACATCAAATATTTGCGGGAACCAACTAACCTGTTTGACAGTGTCAGCTTCCTATTATAATATCAAAGCACCCCTGTCATAAATCACAGATGAAGGAATAAGTTTGCCTTCTCGTTGGGAAGGAAAAAAAATCTATTTTTAAACAATAGAATGATTTTGATACATATTTTAGCTAACCAAAAGTAGCATCTTGACATTTTAATAGGCTAATTATACACTGATGGTCATCTAGGAATGTGCTCATTTTCAGGTCTTAATGTCCTGACAACTGTAAGAGTTATCAGCTGGAAAATTGGCATGCAAACACAGAATTTCAATCACTGAACCCCGGCAGGATTGCATTTGAGTGTTTTCATAGCACAGAGTTTTAGTCTAGGGTGTGGGGGGAAGATGAAAGTATTCATGTCCTCCAGGTCCTGGACCCTGTCAGCGTCCTGATTAGTGGTGTAAAAGTCAAAACCCTTTTTCAATATATTAAAATGCACCTTGAGAGCAAAGTGAATCTCTGGGATTAACAATAGCCACAGGAGTTTGTACTAACCTTTGTTTCAGTTTTAGCTTGCATGAGTCTGTACAAGGAATTGAACGATGGATACTTCTGGAAAACAAGAAACTGTCTCCCATTGTTGTATTTATGAGGCCTGTACTCCCCAACTAGAGGTGAAACGAGGAGCAGAAAAACTGATCAGAGGTTTTGTTTTATTTCAAACAGGTTGTTGTTGATCTGAACGACATTTGTCAAAATATTCAAGCAAACGATTTTTTTGCAATTTTTAAATTTTATTTATCTATTTAAAATTTATATCCCGCCCCTCCTGCCCTCAGGGCAGCCCGGGGCGGTGAATAACATTGAATAAAAACAATATTAAAAAATTAAAAACAATTAAAAAATACAGTATGTGGGGAAACCCCCACCCCCACCCAACCCCACGCCAAAAGCCTGATGGAACAGCCAGGTCTTACAATTTCTGTTAATTCCATTCATTTGATTCATTTATTTAATTTATTTCTGGTTTTCCCTTCATTTTCACCAGGAATAATGAAAATTAATAGTGTGAAATGAATGGTAGAAACTGGAAATGGATGAACCAAATGAACTGAACCAAACAAACCAAAAATACCAAAAAGGGTAATCAATCAAAGAGTGGACACAGGTAGTTTTAATTACTCACTTTGTTTCAGGTCAAATCATTTGGATTTGATGGGTTTGCTCCTTCTGGTGGGCACTCGTTCCAGCTCCATCCAAAACTCAGCTGTTGCAACCTCTTCAGACAGCTATCTAGCCTATTCTTTCCTGAACAAAGAAACTAGTTCCTGCCTAGGGCCATTAAGGATGACTGTCCTTGCAAAGACAAGGAAACTCCACATCTTGCCTTAATCCAGCCCAACTATCCAGCCTCTTAAGAAGTTAGCACTATTGCAGTGAATCATCTGGAGTAGGGTGACTCAGCATGGTCCTACCATGGTGGTGATGTTTGTGATGAGTATAAGCCAGACATGTTAATCATCTTAATAGTTAAAACTTGAAACTGAATACTGTGGGTGATATTAGATGTTACGGGACTCCCTTTTACCACAGTCAATCCCCTGTGGTGGAGGAGGGCCCGTAACGTCTAAAGGGGTTCTCGCCAGATGTTTACCCTAGTGAACCTCCGGCAGGAATCCGAATAACAACCATTCCGGAGGGGAGGCCGGCTTGAGGCCTCACCTCTGAAATGGTGGTTAGCTGGACCATGGTCCGGAAACGACGGAGAGTAACGTCGGTTACCTCAGCCGAGTCCAGAGCGTGGTCCTGGTCACGATCGAGGATTGGGCGCAGCAGCTGGATTGGCCACTGCGCCTGCCCATCTCCAGTAAGGTGGGTGGCCAGGGGAGCATGGGGGGGCGGGGCTGTGCGGTCGCATGTCGCGCCGTACAGCCCTGCCCCCTCCCCAATCCCCGAGAAGAATCAGGCCAGCACATCTAAAGGACAGCTGGCCTGATTCCTGTCCCGGATCCGAAACGGATCCTGGATCATGGCAACAAGGGAGGCCAGCATGTCTAAAATCAGTGTGGTCATACCTGGAATCAGGGTAAACAACCAAGGTTTGATTATGATTCTGGGACTTTAACAGTATAAAAATTAATTGTTTGTATTCCTAGTCAGTCCAGTGTCATTTGGAACTTGGGGTCTGACTCTTGTACTATATGGTGTATAGCATTCTAATAAAAAGAGCTTGACAACAATGTTTAGATTTGACGAATTTAACATAGTTAAAGTTGTTAACTTGAATTTCTGTATGGATTTGTGATGGCTGCATGGAATTCTGTAGTTCATATTCAGAATTTTAGTACTGGGGTTTCCCAGTGTTTGGTATTTGGTCATTTGTAACATTTTGTAACATTGCTTCTACTATCACCAGCTTTCATTGACTCAGATAAAAACAAAATAAAACAGAGGGGAAATGTTTTGTTTTGATCTAAGCCAACAATAAAATCAAACAAAATAAAAGGTGAAGTAACTTAAATTAAAGTACCCAGGGCAAACTAGCTGAAATCAAAGGAACCAAACTAGGAGATTTCAAACTAGGAGATGTCTGAATAATCAAGGTGGAAGTAATGATAGTGGGAAGGGACTAAGCCCTTTAAATGCTGAGCGCTATTTCAGAATGCGGCAGCAGGCCTGATCTAGTATAGCACTGTGCATTTGGGTTGGGAATGGATGAAACACAAATAAACACACACACACAAAGATTTTGGGGCTTCCATATTCAAAATACAAAAAATGCCATGCAGTTTACAGGTTTATTTTAGTGTGCTTCATGCCCCTCCATTTTCACTTCTAATATGATGTTTGGTCTAGCAGTTTGAACATCTTTCAAGTTTCATATAAAACTGAAAAGAGCATCTGAAAAAATGGATCAAAATTGAGGTACTTGATCTTGTAACCTCAGGTACTAATTGGTGCTTATTAATTCCTGATCGGCTACCCGATCGCACTGATCACACATTTTTCTGACTTCCGGTACCGATTTTCCAACTTCCAATACTGTTTTTCAACTTCCCATCCTGATTCTTGTACCTATTTACTGTTTCTCGATTGGCAGAATGGTAAATCAATTATCCAGTAACGGCAATACCTCACATTTTAGGTAATTGGGTACCTGACTTGGTACCCAGATACCAACTGGGCACCAGACGAACTACAAAAATGCAGGTATTACCTATAGGTAGCAAATGTGCTACCCTTTTCCAGCCCTAGTTTCATGGTATGTTGTGCTAATCACTTCTCACCACAGAACCTATTAATTGTTTTATTTATTTATTTATTTATTTATTTATTTATTTGATGATGATGATGATGATGATGATGATGATGATGATGATGATGATGATGTATTTATATAGCACAAGCAAAGTACCTGGTGCTTTACAAAGTAATGGTATAGACAAGGTCCATGCCTTAGGGCTTACAATCTGGGAAACGGGGTGGGGGGGGAGAGGGTTGAGATGAAGGAAGGGAAACAGAGGGAGAAACAAGAGGTGTAACATTCACAAAGATGTGAGGTCTCAGGTGCACGTGCTTGGCTTGGATACATCGAGAATGATGACTGGCTGGTCCATGTGGTGAGGATATGAGTACACAGACCTCAGGTAACAGAGTATAATGGATGGTAGGTATAAGCAGGAGTTAGGAGAGAGGAGCGAGGAGTTGGGGAGAGGAGAGCGGAAGAAGTGGGTCTTGAGGATGGTTTTGAAGGTACAAAATGAAGGGGCAAGGCGGATGTGGGCAGGGAAGGAATTCCAGGCGTGGGGGGAAGCTAAGGGGAAGGAATTAAGGTGGTTAGGGGAGCAGGGGAGGCGTGGGAGGGTGAGAGAGGGGACAGAGGAGGAGCGGAGTTCATGGACTGGAGTACGGAGGGAAATTAGTTCAGAGGTAGGGGGAGCATGGTTGTGTAGAGTGAAGGCTTTATAGGTGAAGACTAGAAGCTTGTGCAGGATTCATTCAGGAAGGTGGAGACAGTGAGGAGAGGAGGGGCTGCACATGGTCAAAACAACGGGCGAAGTGGAAGACCATGGCATGAACAAGGGTTTGGGCAGAGGAGACAGAGAGAAAATGGCGAATCTTAGCAATGTTATGGAGGAAGAAGCACAGGATTTGGCAACAAAGTTGATTTAGGGTTTAAAAGAAAGGGGCAAGTCAAAGATGAAGCCTAAGTTATTGGCTTTGGGGACATGAAGGATGGTGGCCCTATTGATAAGGATCAATAGGGGGGAGAGAGAGGAAGGATTGGGGGGGGGGAGATAAGGAATTCCGTTCTAGCCATTTTGAGTTTGAGTTGACATTGAGACACCCAGGCAGAGATATCAGAGATATAGCTGGTGAAGTGAGCTTAAACAGATGGAGAGAGAGAGAGAGAGGGAGTAGTGAGATAGAGTTGAGTGTCATCAGTGTAGAGGTGATATTGGAAGCCATGGGAGGCAATGTGTTTGCATAGGAACAGGGTGTAAATAGAGAAAAGGAGAGAACCAATGACAGAGCCTTGGCGAACATCAACCGAACATCAACCGAGAGGGGAAGGGAGGAGGATGTGGGGTTGTCAAGAGACACATTGAAAGTAGGAGAAGGTAGGATTAGAACCAGTCGAGGATGGAGCTATGGAAGCTGAGTCCAGCAAGAGTGAGTGGTCATCAGTTTCAAAGGCAGCAGAGAGATCAAGGAGGACAATAATGGAGTAGAGGCAATTAGATTTAGCCACAAGAAATTAGTTGCCATACTAATGAGCAACATTAGGGTGCCACATTTTGTTTTTAAATGAGATGCTATCCACATGGCCACCTAGGAGCCACACATCCAACAGCACTTGCACCAGGGACATGTCAATTGCAAATCCCAGTCCGACGTGCTTCCCCCTCTTCCATGGTCGGTGGTGAAGGGAATGCATGGTGGCTTGCCTCTGTGGCAGGGGTAGCCATGCTGGGAGCTGCCTGTTTGAATCCTTCCCCACCTGAGTGGGTGCTCAGTGACAGTGTCACTCAGCAGTGATGGACCCACACCCCCATCGCCTTGTTCATTTAAAAACACCTATGAGTCTGGGGATGTGAAGAGCAATTCCTCCTTTTGGTTCCAGCACAAAGGAGATAGGCAAAATATAGTGCTGTGACCAACAATGGTGATCTAGAGGTGTGAATGGTTTAATGATTTTTGAGTGCTTTGTGGTTCAGGGGCTTAGTCTGTTTCCAAAGACAGATGGAGGCAGAAATGTGCACAGGGAACTGAACCATATGGAATGTGGCAAGAGTGTGAGGTTCCCTTACCTGCTAACTCTGGAGCCTGCTTCTGTCCTTTACTGTTTATTGTAGGGTCACCACCTGCACGCACGCACACACGCACTCACACACACTTACACTCACACTCACACACACACAAACACACACACACACACACAACTGCACAGTACATTCCTTTATACCCACAGAGGCTACACACAGAGACTGCACCCCCTGCTTGCTTGTTTCCCAACTAACTCTAGCAGATTTTCAAATTTTGAGACATAAAACACAAAAAACCTCCACAAAAATTGGCACTGAAACCAAAATAAAAGTCAGAAATACAAATCCCACCCCCTACATCTCCCTAGTATAGTATTTGTATTGGTTGTACAGTGGGTGTTTTCACACGGACGTTAGGGAAGCACACACACCCTGACTCTGTCCACCGAGCAGATGAACGACAGCTCCACCTCTGGCCTGTGTCCTAGGTTTAAGGCAGCTGCCCATTCTGCTGGTGCTGGGCAGCCCTGCCAGCAGTGCTCCTGAGAGTAGGGACTAGGGCTGTAGTGGAATGTCGCAGCAGTAGCTAATTCCACCGGAAACAGCGTTTCCGCAATTAGTGGTACAGCATGGCAGAGGCTTTCATTCCGCTAGTTTCATTCTGCTACTTCCGCAGTTCTGCTAATTTCATTCCGCTACTTCCACAGGCTTTGCAAAATAGTCGAAACATGACATTTTCACTACTTCTGCCATTCCACCAGCGCCACAAAATAGCAGAACAGCGGTTTTCCAACAGTTTCCGCAATTTTTCCGCAATTCTGCAATTTGCAGAATGCCGGCGGAATTAGGGGAATATCCGCAGAAAAGCTGCGGTGTGGCGTGGGCAATTCTGAAATGGTGGAATGGAATCACGGCGCAGTAACCGCTGCTGCCACATCAGCCCTAGTAGGGACAGCCTGTCCTCTCTCTGCTCTGCCTGCACATCTGGCGGGCTGCCTTTACATGGATGGCCTACCCAGGGGTGAGGCAGGGCAGAGGCATGGATGCTGTCCATGTGAAAACACCCAGTGAGGAGCATAGAGAACAACATTTGGCACAAGAAATGAACTGGAATCAACGTATGAGAAATGAGTTGCACCTCTCTGCATGTGGACAATTGGGGATCTTCAGATCAGAGTGAGTGTTTATAAACAAGATAATAGCCCACACCAGGAAGGAGTTCAGCCCATTTTGATGTCTTTTTATTAGATGACTCTGAGGTGCACGGTCCCCTGCACCATGGAGCCTCCACGGACGCTCCACTCATGGCAGTGTCCTGGGGCATCACAGGCCCACCATGTGGGCCAATCTGGGCCAATGTTCGCCCATGTTTTCCTCCCCATCTATTAGTGTACGTGAACCTCTGTACAGGCAAAGCCGCTAGCGTGGTCCCAGCAGTCAGAGCAGCAAGTCCCACCACTCTCCTTCTCCCTCTCGCTTCAACTATTTAATTTTACTTTGGAGCGCTCAAAAATGGCACTGCAAATGGCAACCACCCCCAAAACTAGGAAACAAACAGTGGGGGGAGATTCCAGGATCTAGAATTCCCCACGGCTGTGAGTAATGGGGGTGGGAGGTGGGTAGAGTGAGGTGCCTTCCCATGTATTGGGTTTTCTTCGTGAAACCTCCTGAGCAGATCTCCCCAGTAGGGAGACACATCTGTAACATTTTATATTAGTTATGAAAATGAATGGAGCCCCATTTCTTTTCATAACTAATGTTATAAACTATAACTATAACTAGTGTTATAAAAATGGATAAATAAGCAAACCATTTTTTTTTAAAATAACCCTGCTGCCAGCAACACCATTTTAGAAATGGGTATGCATGTGGAAAGTGGCCCAAGTGGCCATTTTGTGCATGCACAGTGATTTTTTTATTTTTTATTTTTAAAAATAAAAAATTATGCACATGTGTAAAATGGCTACCAGACCATTCTGTGCATGCATACCATTTTCCAAAATGGCATTGGCAATGTTGGTGCCATTTTGGAAAATTGCTGTGCATACACAGAATGGCCCAGTGGCCATTTTGAGCATACACAGTGATTTTATGTCCGTGTGTTTTCCCGCCCTCTCACCACCCCGGGCCACCATCACTCTTGTTTGGTGCCTGGGCCGAATCCTGCCCAGAGTGAGGGCCTCACTCCAGACAGAATTAAAGCATTACAGTGGTTTGAAAACACCCAGAGTTAGGAATAATAATATATTATATGAATGAATAGGGATGTGCGAACAGAATGTGGTTTGGATGTCCGGACATTCAGTCCGAAACCTGAGTTCGGGTTCGGTTGTTCGGTTTGGTGGAGTTTAGTTTGGCCGAACTCAGCCGAACATCCGAAAAGGGTCTCCACCCCTGGTGCCAGAAAGTCTTCTCCTCAGCTGCCTCCCCGTTCCAGACACTTTTTTCCCGCCCAAAGTCACGTTTTTCCCACCCCCGAACTCATCCGAACTTTTCCAAACTGCTTGGCCATTCGAATGTTCGGTTCGGACATTCAGTTCGGTCATCCAAACAGGCCGAGTTCAGCCCGAACGCCGAACATCCGAACCGCATTTGCACATCCCTATGAATGAACTAGATATATGTAGAGGTAGGGAAAAGTGGGATTAGATAAAATAAGGTTGCTGGTGGGGTGTAAATAGTGCCAGACATTAAAATCAGAGCTGTACACCAGAGCTTTTATCCCACACCCTTAATAGCCCTGTTTTTATACCTTTGCTTTTTTATGTCTGACACTCTTCTCCCTATCAAATAATCCACACGCCGCCCCCCACTAGTCACCTTGTCTTTTCTAACCACACCCTTTCCTGCCTCTTTACATACTGCCTGGTATTTTCTCAGTTTATATATTTCTACTGGCTATGCTACATGCCTGAGGTCCAAAAGCTTGCTTATTTCCACCAATAATAGTTGGTCCAATAAAAGATATAATTTGAACCACTTTGCTTCCCTAGAGTAAGTTATTTATTACTATTTGTCACTATTATTCATATATCACCAGCAGTGCACCGGACATTGAACACTTGTGATTAGAGACTGGTTCCCAAGGGGTTTACTATCTAGAATGGACAAGGGGTGGCAAGGTGGCAGAGAGACAGGGATGGGAGAACGAAAAAAGAGCGAAAGGACAGCCTCGTGACATTTGTGAGGTGAAGATGGTGCCACCGCTGCCAGTTGAAATTGTTGTTCCAGAAATGGGCAAACCATGACCATTTTGAAAAGTTCAGCTGCTCTTAACTTGGAGAGTGAGGTTGGCAGCAGCAGCAGCATGTATAGGGTGTGGGTGTGGGGGCAAATGAGAGTATGATGGGAGTGGGTAAGGAGGAGAAAAGGGAGAAAGTGGGTAAGGTATGCATGTGCATATGGTGTGTCAGGGTAAGAAAAGGCCCCAGACAAGAGGAAGGGGCTCACAGTCTAATCAGTTTGTGCTAGACTCTCACGCTGGTGATTTTTCACAACTAAGTGAGAAAGGAAAGGTTATTCCTACGGCTGCGACAAAATGAGAAGTGTCTCCAAATTGCATTAAACTTCTGCTAACACTAAGGAAACAAAGTTACAGTAGCAGAAGGTAAAATGAGACTTAAAACTGTTTGGATTTAAAAGAAAGAGCCTCGGGTTTGTTACTCCCAAAGTTTAACACAACGCGGTGTGTTATTTCTCATATTAAATCAATCTGCTGCAGATGCTGTCATTCCTTCACTCCAACATGTCAGCAGCAAACTCACCCTCCTCCTCTTCACCAAAACCCACCACATGGTTGGGCATGATCCAGCTCCCCTGGCCAGCTTTTTGGAGGAGAGTGCCAGGAAAGGAGAGGGAGCAGGCAGGAGGGATGTTTGGGAAAAGGCCCGTTGGCAGAGCTTTCGAAGGAAGCTTGTCGAGCTCTTGCCTAAAGTATGCTTGGCTCAGGCTGCTGCTATTAGTCCCTCATTTTCAGAAGCATTAAAATTCACCCACAAATGTGAAAAAAAGGAAAAGAGAAAGTAATGTAATATAGTCCGATATTCTTCTTTGCGTTACATTATCCTGCCAACAGATACCATCAATCACATTTTTAAGAAGCACGATGACATTCTAAATGGCCTATGAATATTACTTTGATATTGAGACTAATTCCTTGGATGAATTTTAACTTTGCTTTTTTTTTCTTCCCTCACTCCCTGTTTCTTTTTGCTTTGGAGTCTCTCACTTTCCCTTAAAAATTTTTTTAACAAATTCCAGGGCCACTGCCATCACAGACCACTGTAATTAAATAAGTTAAAGAGCAGGTAGGAAGGCTATAGCAAGGTTTCTGGACAGGGTTTTAAATCTCACTTGGAAAGTGCTTTTGGCTGAGTCAGGGATATCACAAACAGCAAAGCAACCTGAAAAGTTTCGCTTACTTTGTTTTGCTGTGATGTGTGGTCAGTAGTTTTGCATAGAGTCACGTAAACATATATGTGAAATTATTCTGCACAACTTATCTCAGATACAAACAGGCATAACTGACAATGTAATTCAGTGGTTTTGCAAATTGACAAGGTTTACTCTAGGACTGAAACGAGAAACATTTTAGCTGTTTACAAGAAATACCAAGAGTCCAAGAACTGGGAATGAGAGGTCTTGGTATTTCTCGGTGAAAAAAATAAATAAATCACTGTGCATATGCAAAATAGCCACTAGGCCATTCTGTGCATGTGCAGCGCTTTTACAAGATGGTGGCAGCCTTTTTTTTTTCTTGTTGAGAAAAAACTGAGATGCTGCTGGTTCTTGGTTCATTTTTGGAGTTGACCAAGAAAAGACTGAAAAGACAGAAAAGACCAAGAAAAAAATAAAACAACAACAAACTTTCAGCCTTGGCTACCATCTGGTGGTAGCCAACAGATGTGCTGGTGAGTCCTGGGCCACAACGGGCCAATGCAGGCCACCATTACATCTGTTTTTACCCATTGTCCCAACACAGGTTGGAATATTGTTATTATTTTAATTTTTACCCCGCCCTTTCCACCAAAGGTGGCTCAGGGTGGCTTATAATATTAAAATATAAAATACAAATATAAAACAACCAAAAATACAAAAACATAAAATATCCCCCAACCCTGAGCCATCCCCCCAACCCCTCTCCACCCCAACCTCCTAACTCACCCCTATCCCCCCACAACACACCCTACTCTAACCCCCCACTGCCAAACACCCTTGTAAATAAAAGAGTTTTGCACTGCCTCTCAAAGGTGCTCAAACCCGGACATAAACAAACCTCCTGGGGGAGGAAGTTCCACAGCTGTGGAGTGGCAACTGAGAATGCCCTCCTTGTCATGGAGACCAAGTTCAAAACTAGTGCCTCCGTCCCTCATAACTGGCCGGTCCCTGTTACCACTGCAGACAGGCATCCCTGGCCGACCACCCCTTTACTGCTCCAGACAGGCATCCCCGGCCAGCCACCCCATTACTGCTCCAGACAGGCATCCCTGGCCAACCGCCCCATTACTGCTCCAGACAGGCATCCCCGGCCAACTGCCCCATTACTACTCCAGACAGGCATCCCCAGCTGACTGCAAAAGTCACAATGGGACATGGTAGGTCAGACGATTTTCCAGATAAGTAGGTCCCAAGCCATTTAGGGCATTAAAGGTCAGAACCAGCACCTTGAATTGTGCCCAGAAGACAATAGACAACCAATACACACACACACACACACACGTATGTATGTGTATATGTATAGTATGCAGACATAAAAAACAATTTAATCTTGAATAACATTAATGAGAGGGCCAGCCCTTTAAGGCTTTATTCCTCTACTAAACTGCAATGTGCATTAATGACAAGGGGATACTTTACAATGAAGCTTATGAGTCATCTTTTACCATCGGTTAATGCTCTCATCATTCTTCCAGCCAAGCCTCATTGTTTTCACCTCACATGTTTGCAAGGAGCAGGGTAGCAGTGAAGTAATGTAGAACCCTGACCATTTTTCTTATTCAGGATGAATACTTGGAAATTCAGATACTTTTCAATTGCAAAATCAAATACTTTTTAGGTGATTTCCCTCCCCCCCCTCTCCCCCCCGCTCTAGTTTCTTAAAGAAGCACATCTTTTGCAGATACCAAAACTGACTGTAGTCCTCTATAGAATGATTTGCAGGTGGGGTGGGGTGAGGTGGGGAGAAACACTCCCTGGCAGTACCACTCCTCCCCCAGGAAGGCAGGGACACCTTCCAGTACAACACAGGGATGGAACACAAGGCATGGAGGCATTCCTACCCACCGACTCTCATACAGGGGTGATCAAGAAAGAAACAAGGCAGTGCTGGTCCTTCTCAGAGTGACTGCCCGGGGCTCCCACGCTGCAGCTGTACAATGAAGCACGTTGACTGAACGTTAGCAAATAACCAGTACAGAAGTAGCTTTGTGGGTAATGGGGACCGAACAGTTATGCGAGATGGTCCTCCTGAGATGTTTGCATCGCTGGTTCCTTACATGCTAGAGTAGGTCTAGATTTTTGGAAGGCAAAGGAAAATGTTTGGATACTCAGAGTTGTGAAACTCAGATGATCAAAACCCATTATTTTGGCTCCCAACATAGTCCTGCTCGTACAGATTACTGTGATATCACTGTGTGATAGTGCTGCTCTGACAAATTGGGCCCTGACTCCCTCAGATCAAGTTGAGGGCAGGTGAGATTGCCTCCAAATTATTGGCCACAGCAGTATTTTTCTTTATAGCCAGAGAAGCATATAAAGCAGAGGTAGGGAATGTTTTCTGTCCTGGGGCAGAAAAATTAGTACAAGCTGTGAGGGCCACATACAAGTTGGGGACAGGAGTGTGGGGTGTACTCAAGAAAAGGAGGGGTCAGATCATGGATCTGTGTCATGGATCTGTCCCCTATCCTTGTGTGCATGCCCTCCTCTCTGCTTCTTTACTTATATTTTGGCTTAGGCTGTAAATAAATTATTCATTCATTCTTCTTTTCCCTGAGCTTAGTTTTCAGTGGTTGGAGATAGGAAATGGATCCAGTGGCCAGATTGGGGAACAGGAAAGGGACAGCATTAAAAAAACAACAACTTGCATATGCCCTCAGGCCTGGGGTTCCCCATCCCTGATACAGAGACTATATAAACACATACTATTGTATTTGAAATCTTATTTGTGTTTCTTTAAGTGGATGGACATTTTCCATAACTCAGCTTCTTTTGCTTAGAATACATAGTTCTTCCTTGAGTTTATCTAAATCCGTTGAGACCATAATTTCAAACTGATGTGTCTATTAAAGCAAAAGTCTTGGTGCTGAATTATGGGCTGAACTATAAAGGGACAGAGAGGCTAGAACTCCTCCTAGTTGCAGGTTGTCGGAACCTTAGAAAAAGAGGCCCTTCTGTTTAAACCCAACCAAACATGGATTTGTTTAAATCCATGTTAAACATGGATTTAACTCTTGCATGTTAAGTTTGAAAACTTTGTGTCCAAAATAGAAAGGGGTTCAATCCTCAACCATTAAAAGTAATTGGTCATTTTCCACTGACTTCAAAGGGGTTAAGGTTTACAACCACAAACTATTACAGTAACTCCCCCAAGACCTCTCGGTAAACCTCCTGTTAGGTCTTTACCAGTCTTTTCAATTTTTTGTAGACCAATGCCTTCACGTGTGCTTGGTGCATATTTTCCCAGGAAATAGTAACTCAGATCATATCAGTTTGCACCAGTGGGCAGTAAGGACTGTTGGGGGTTTTATGAGTTTTACACTTATTAACTGTTGTACTGGCTTCTGGTTCTAACTGATTGTGTAATAGTCTACGAGTGACTCACAACCAAGCTTGTAGCAGTCTGTCCTACTTTTGAGGTTAACGACCAGTGAGATGGAAGGAAGTGATAAGAAGGAGAAATATGTAAGGCAGCAGCACTGAATATCCTTCCTTTACCAGACTGTGTACACCCAGCTTCTACCTACCCCTGAGAAGAGTTTGTTATGCAAAGCTGTGGTAAAGGATTGGAGACAGTTAAACTTGAGATATGTCTCCTGCTCTTACAGTTACTTATGATGCAACCCCTTTATTTCTGATGTTGTCCTAAGAGAGATAAAAAGAGCAGATTAAAAAGAGAGAAGAAAAACTAGATTCTTGTTGTTACTCAATGGAAAGAACTCTCCTGTTATCTAGGCTTAATTAGAAAGAAAGAAAGAAAGAAAGAAAGAAAGAAAGAAAAAGACAGGCAGTTTAAATTGTTACTTTCAGTGCTGGGAGGGACAAAAGCTCTGAGGCTGGACATTGCACTTTTAAATGTGCTGGCAACGTTCCCTCAGAACACACAGAAAAGGCCACACAAGACTTTTTTTCTAGGACACATATCTAACAGTGCAGAAGGGCTTGATTGACATGTTTGTCTGGAGCTGGGCACTTTTGTGAAAAAGGAAGAATAATGTTATTTGGAGATATCAAACTGCTATGAGGGTACACATGTACTTCTTGAAAACTAAAGGCCAAAGTTTGAAAACTAAGCTCTGAAACTTGTATCTATCTCTATAACTAAGCTAACTACTATGTTGTATATCTATCTAGTAACTATCTATCTAATAACTATCTATCTATATATACAATATTACACAGGGGTAAACACAAAGAACACAGGGAGGGGTACAAAACTGAAATGAAAATCAATCTAATAATAATCCTACTCTAAATAAATCCAAAACTTAAAACAGGGGAAGGGAATCAGGGATGGAATAAGAGGGAGAGGGAAAGGATTCAATGGAGGGGGGAGGGAGGAAGGAAGATTGAACACAGGGAACACAGGGAGGGGTAAAAACAAAAAATAACACCTAAATCTATCTAATATAATCTAAATAAATGATAATATGGAGATAAATGGGTTGGATGGGTGAAATAGGAGGAGGATGGCAATGGATTAGGAATAGGAAGGAACAAAAACTGCTGGGAGAGAGGGAGCCTTCTGAAACGCCTGCTGTTCAGGAACAGTGACTAGCTCAGAAGGTGTTGGGAAGGGGGGAGGCAATCAGTTTTGTTTCTTGCTGCGTCCGCCTCACTGCAAGCCCCATTGGCTCCGTGCAGCCTAGCCTGTGGCCAATCGCAGACTGTGAAGCCAGTGGTCTAAGGCGAAAAGGGATGGTGATTGGGCAGGCTGGCCGCTATTCCAAGCCTCTCCACCCCTGGTGCCTGGAAGTCTGCTCCTCAGCTGACTCCCCCTCCCTGTCATGTTTTACCTTCCAGTGACACATTTTTGCCACCCGAACTCACCCAAACGCGATCCGAACTGACCGAACTGTTCGGTCATTTCGACGTTCGGAATCTAGTTTGGTTCGGATTCGGGTTTGGGTTCGGTCATCTGAACAGGCTGAGTTCGGGCCGAACTCCGAACTTCTGAACCACGTTCGCCCATCCCTAGTAGCCACAGCAGCCAATGATGGCCAGCCATGGCTGCCTGTAATGACAGACCTGGTCCAGGCTGGAAGACTTGCCCAGAAACAAAACTGCAGTCCCGCTTTGGCCCAGTTGGGTGAAGGCTAGCCCGGGTTGTGATCCTGGAGGTTTTGGGGATTACAAGCCCAGGCAAGTCTCTGACATGCTCTGAAGCAATCCATGGTGATCATCTGGTGGGCCCTCAATAGATATGCCTATGGCTTGCAGGCCAAAGTGTGAAAATGCAGGTCACAGCGGGACACTGTGTCATCTGTTTTAACCAATGTGTGTGTCAGACTTGCAAAAATAATGGAATAATTGTGCATTTTCAGGCAGTTGACCAGTTTTTGTCAAGTAATATTTATTTATTTATTATGTTAATTTATATCCTGCCCCTCCTGAAAGCAGCTCGGGGCGGCTAACAATATCAAAGCATAAAATACAACTATAAAAATACATTAAAACAATCATAAAATCAGACAATAAAAAACAACTAGGATAAAAAATACAGTATATACAGTATATATTTAGCGCTTGCTGCTGTCATCTGTTTATTTTCTATTTACTGTTTACAGGAAGTTGCATGTACAGAATATATTGAAAATTAGCCTCTTTCTACTTCCTACATAACAGACATTTGTGGTTACATGAAATACAATATCACTTCAGTAAAATGAATCCTAATGGGACCAGAGAAAAATAAGTTCATTATATTAGGGTGTCCGCTATGAGAGAAGTCATTATTTATTTATTTACGGCCAACAATGTTCCTGGCACTGTACAGTCATGTTTAGAGAAAGGACCCACCCAGAGAGACTTCAAATCTAGGGGGGAGAAAGGTGGGGAGAAAAGGGGGAGGGAAACAGAGAGAGAAACAAAGATACAGCCAAGAAATTGAGAAGTTGCAGGTGCATGTGCTTAGCTTAGTTGCAACGGACGGAGGGGATATAATGGCATTGGGGTGGGGACATTACAACAGAAGGAGGTTTGACCATGTATACATGTATAGGACATTTATTTTCGCAGGTAAAAACATCTGTAATTGGCCTCTCCTGTCATCCCTAATATAATAATATCTTCAGGGGAAAATATTTTCTCAGTTATTTCATCAATTCGCCATTTAAAGCAGGGAATGTATACAATATGAATACCTTTATTTCAGATAGTTCATTATCTATGTCCATGGCATTGCATTAATCTTAGCCAACTCCGATTATGGCTCTGGTAAGTAAAAAAAGCACAAAAAAGCTGAGTGGTGTAAAGGGTGAGTTACTGCCAGAGCTAGCCCACAAATTAGTCCATTGTGTCTGTAACAGGGTAAAAACATATGTGACGCAGGCCCAGTTAGGCCCGGTTTGGCCCAGCTGGGTCATCATCATGGTGGGCCATCTGTTTATGATCTGCCAGATGTGGGCCTGGTTCCTACCCCGGCCAGGTGGGAGCCAGGCAGGAAATGTAGGCCCGGTAAGAGCCAGGCCCACAGTCCTCACCTGGCTCCCACCTGGCCAGGACAGAGTGGGTGAGCCGGGTGGGAACGTGTGTTCCTGGCCCAGCTCCTACTGGCATCCTGGCGTTGCCATGGTGGCGAGTCATGGCTGCCTGTAATAGGCAGCCATGGCTGGCCATCATGGGGGGTGGGGTTGTGGGTGACGTAAAGAACATGGCCAAGTGGCCAGACGTCACCCCCCATCCCCAGCTTTTCCTCCCTGGCCGGGGGAGGCCACAAGAACGTTTTCATTTTACGAAATGAAAATAAACAAAATATTCACATTTTTGAGACTCGATGGTTCAAACACTTCTCAAATTTCATTCTAATCGATTGTGTGCTGCTCAAAATTGAAAAAATAAATAAATGGCCACAAGCATTTTTAAAATTTCTTTCAGCTTTAATAAGCATCCTAGGAATCATAGTGGTGGAAGGGATCTCAAGGGTTTCCTAGTTCCCTTCTCCAAGGCAGAAGGAACGCTTCTGCCCATCAGTGGATGGCATCTTTGCGGGGGTCGCCTGGGAATCCCTGTGGCCCCAAAGGGGTGGGGGCACTTTCAGGTGCATGCCTGCCCCTCCTATCTGACCTCTTGAGACCTTCAGCCTATGGAGCACGCCGGCCTGGCTGGCAGTACTCCTGTTAGGGCAGGGGTTGCCTGTCTGCATATGGAAAATGATGCACTCGTTCATGGTTCTTCTTGCAGATATTTGGCCCCAGGGATGACCCAGAGGGCTGTTACACTGTGAACCTCAGGTATCTGCCAGAGGCACAATCAGAAGGAGGTACTGCCAGGGCGATGAATGGTGAGGCTAAGAGGTAGGGGCCACCTGCTGATATTTGAATAAAGTTACGATCTTTGCCTATTTAACTCAACTTTGAGTCAGGGTGATTCCTTTGGTAATGTCCACGCAATGCCACATACCTACTACAGTACCCCATACAGATGCTTCTCCAACCACTTTTTCCTTCCAATATTTTTTTTTTTCTTATCACATTTCAAACCTTGAACTGAAGGTTTTGTTTTCACATATTGGGACCTCTTTTAAAAGAACAGTATTACATGTTTCCCTCCCTCAGCACCCTCAAAGATCTAATATTACCCTGAAATTCCCTCTTTTAATCATGTGTTCCTAAGTTTCCTAGTGATGCATCTCATAGTGGCATGTCACATGTTGTGTCAGTCAGACTGGATTACATTAACAGACATGACTGACAATCTCCAAAGCGACAGAACAATGCAATGTATCAGCCAGAAAATTAGACGGAAAAAATTAGTTTTCAAAAAAATAATAATAAAGGATGTTTGTAGATATTTTTCTTAATTTCTCTCTCTCTCATTAATGCTCCAAGGTTGGCAAGTCTTTTGTGAGTTATTCACATGTAGTAGAGTTTTAACGCAGACTCCGAGTAGGAGGAAGGACATTGGTGAAGATTTATACAGCTTTATAACACAGTAGTTTTACATGTAATGCAATATTTGGGCCCTTGGTGAATTGTCTCCCTAAGGGAAGATGAAAGTTGATAACATCATCTGAATATTTTCCTCTCTGTTCCCTTCCTACTCTTAGCTTGTCCATTCTCTCATGTGCATGAAATTAATTTCTCTCGCGACCCTCACCACCTCTTCTCCACTTTCGACTCCCTTCTTAAACCCCCCTGACCTCCTCCGCCCTGTTCCCTTGCTGCTCAGGATCTTGCATCATTCTTCACCCCATAGAACGACAAGATCCGTCAGGACATTGCCTCCCACCCACCTCCTCCTCCCGCTCCCGTACCACCCCCTCCCCCTTCCCCCTCTCCCCTCACATCCTTCCCTCCTGCCTCTCTATCGAGGAAATCTCCGCTCTGCTCTCTTCGTCCAACCCCTCCACCTGCCCCCTTGACCCAATCCCCTCCC
>QEPC01006008.1:2074539-2107944 GCA_003113815.1 Sphenodon punctatus
CCTGGAACTCCCTCCCTACCCACATCCGCCTTGCCCCCTTCCTCCGCTCCTTCAAATCCCTCCTCAAGACCCACTTTTTCCTCGCCGCCTTTCCCAATGCCTGCTAGTCGTTCCCCATATACTTACTGTCTGCCCTCCTCTGCAGACTGCTGCAACCAACCTGATTGTAACCAAGCCAAGCACACACACCTGAGACTTCGCATCCGCCTGAATGTTTGTTTGTCTTCTCCCCTGTCTCTCCCACTGTCCCCTCTCCCTGTCTCCCCCTCCTTGTCTTCTAGATTGTAAGCCACAGGCAGGGACCATGTCTATTTCTATGTTCTGTACAGCGCCAAGCACATGGCTGGCGCTATATAAATGTTAATACTACTACTACTACTACTACTACTACTACTAATAATAATAATAATAATAATAATGTCCCTGTTTCTGCTCTTTTAGAAGTGCTCTGTGCTGGGCTAATTGTTACTGAAAGTCAGAACAGGAGAAAGGTAGCTCTGGCTTACATTAGCTTGTTTAGCAGAAGGGATTTGGGAGAGCATAGAGAGGTCCCAATCATATCTTCCATGTTGGCAGCCAGAAGAGAGGGTGACATAGAATGGAACCACACAACCTCTATGCTTCAGGAAAATTTTTCTCCACTGGGGTAAGCACCCTCTGACTTTTAAGCAGGTTTTAGGAGCATGATCTGCAGGGAAATAAGCCCCATCACACTATATGATTTAACACCTGGTATTTTAGATGGAAAATGATCTGACCCCAGATGTAATATTATTATTATTATTATTATTATCATTATTATTATAAGCATTTATATAGCGCCAGCGATGTACCTGGCACTTTACAAAAAATAAGATAGACATGGTCCCTGCCTGAGAGCTTACAATCTATAGCACAGTTCATTCAGATACCCCAGCTTCTTTCTTTCTGGATAATCTGTCTGCACATTTAAGAAGATATTGGATCAAATGCCAAGGAGCTTACTCAATTCTCTCTAAAACCTTGCTCAAATTCTCATTAATGTCTCTTCTTAAGATCTATGGATGGAATGCCCTCTATAACAGCTTATCTTAATTCACAGAATACAACTTGCAGTATAACCACAATTTAGCAGGCCCTTGGGACAAACCAATTACATCTACAAAGCAAGGAACTAGCACACTTTTCTGGTTGTCCTGAAGAGCCACACTTTGGATCAGATCAACAAGTTTTCTCTTAATTTTCAGGACTTGGGGGCCTTTCAAAGTTCTTGATGCAGGAGCAGGTTGGAATGGGCTCTGGTGCAGAACATGGAATGACTCCCTCCCCCCGCCTCCCTTCTGAATGGCCAAGGACACAGATGCACCACTGAGCATGGCCCCCTAGGGCTTGTAGGCCCTGTTGCAGCTGTTCCACCTATGACAGCTATGCCCTCCTCCTTGTCTTTTAATGGTATAGATCCATTTACAGGCAGGACAGCTAGGTCAATGGTGAGCCTGTTGAGATGCCATGCCTTCTTCACCTCCCTTTCTAGGCCCTGGTATTTCTCAAATTTCTCTGAAATAGTCTTCTGCTAGTTGTCATCTGACAAGACTATGCTATCAACCAATAGCCCATTCCTGTCTCTCTGGCTACCAGTCAGTTTTGCTCTGCTAACGTGTCTGCAATAATATCAGTGTCCAAGTACAGCTTGTGTGCTAGGCACTAAAAAAACAACAATTAAAAGACCAAACCAAAAGTCACCTACATACCTGAATAAAACTCTACTTGTAGTTGGTGGGATTTCTCTGTGTGGATGGTTGGGGTGTGACAGGTCCTGCAGTGGTGCAGGGGGATGGGCTAGGCGACCCTTGAGGTCCCTTCCAGCCTTGTGACTTGATGACTAACTTGTGACCTGAATGTGATCTTCTCCTCTCCTCCCAGCACCTGGAATGATTATTTATCATTTTTATAGCACTTTTGGAGTTCAAAGTATTGTACAATTATTATCTAGTTCAATGAGTCTCTTTTTAAAAAATCATTCAATTCTTCTTCTTTTTTTTTAATCGCACACCTGGTCCCTCTGTTTTGTTTGTGTAACTGAAGCCACTTCCCCTACCGCACACATGCATACACCTTGTCCAGTGGAATAGCAAGAATGTGGCAGGCCCCAGGCTCGTGTCTCATTTATGATTCTCCCCCCAAGGCAAGGGGCTGGGTGGCAACAACCACACAAGGAAGTAAGTTTTAAGAGTCAGTAAAGGCCGCATTCTAGCTCTGAAGATTTCTTAGTGGTGCTCAGTCTGCTTGCAGAGGGTCCCCTAGAGTCCAGAGCATGGTTTCAACTGAGCCCCCTAGCTCCATGGGAGGTATGGGGCTGTTCAGTTTAGAGAAGAGACGACTGAGAGGAGATATGATAGAGGTCTATAAAATCATGAGTGGTGTGGAACTAATAAACAAGGAGCAGTTATTTACCCTCTCAGCTAGTACCAGAACTAGGATCTTTCTCTCTTTCTCTCCCGCCCTTCCTATCCTCCTGTTCCTTCCCATGTCTCTCTCTTGTTCTCCAACTCTCTATCTTCCTTGCCACCTAATTCCAGAGATTCCCCTTACACTCAGAGTTCAGCTAAATGTATGATATATGTGCTCCTCCTTATGCCCTCCGAGAATACCTCCTGCACCTCCCCTGGGGGTGTTCCCAGTTTGAGAACCTTAGATCTAGTTTACCCTCACAACAACACTGTGAGGTAGGTTATGTTGTCTACACCAAGGGACTTGTACCCCAAAAGCAGGAGCTTGACCCCTTCAGCCATGTGCTTGGCCATGTGCTGACCCTGAACAAGACAGTTGGGCCTATTTTGGGCCATTAAAGCTAACCGCTTTTCTTAAATACAGGAAACTCCCCAGCTCCCTTCTTAATCTGACTCTTCTAATCTCAGCCTCAATGGGTGATTTCAGATGATACGGGGCCCTTTGGCCCCGTACTGGAACCACCGGCTTTGTTCCCCGCCGGGGTCACCCCGTAAGGGAAAGTGGGGGGGGCCGGGGCCGCGCGGCGCAACGTGCGGCCGCACGGCCCCGCCCCCTCCACGCACCCCGCTGCCCGCCCTCCGAGACACGGTGACCACAGGTGGGTATTCACCGTGGTTCACCGTGATCTCGTAACGTCTGAAGACACCCAATGTCACAACCACCAGGGAGTCACTCAGAGTAGAGCAACCTATCATGGTCCTACCGTGGGTGTGATGTTTGTGATGGGTGAGTATAAGCCAGACACATTAATCATCTTCATAGGTAAAACTTGAATCTGAAACTGTCTGTTTATATACCATGAAGGTCTACATAGTGGACAGAAGAATTAATACGCTACTGTATGGAGATGATATGGCCCTTTTAGCCACCTCTCAGGTGGGATTGAGGAGATTGATAAGGCAGTTGTCCAAGTATTGTTTGATGAACAAATTAGTTATCAACTGTGATAAAACCAAGGTTGTTGTATTTGCTAGGCGGCAACCGCAGTGTATTTGGGACCAGAAAGACTGGAACAGGTTGACTGTTACAAATACTTAGGAATAACATTCTCCACGACAGGTACTTGGGACAAGCACTGCGAAGGCACGGGTATGAGAATGCGACAAGCAACAAATGGGGTTGTTATGTTTTTATGAAATTTGGGGGTAGACAACTATCAGCAGCTATGAAACTGTTAGAAAATAAGTTAATACCTAAAGCCATCTATGGGGCAGAGATTTGGGGTGGCCAGAAGTATTTGGCATTGGAGGGCTTCCAGAATTGTTTAATGAGATCACTGTTAGCTGTGCCAAAGTCTACCCCAATCCCATTGATGCGGACGGAGCTGGCAATTTTGCCTGTCCTAACTAAAGTCCAAGGGAGGGTAGTTAGGTATTGGTTCAGGCTATTGGACATGGATGATGACACCCTTCATAAATTATGTTGGAGGGAGACATTGGGTGAAAACAGACATGACGCTAACCACCCTTTAACCACCCTTGGTGGTTATTTATGCATGTTGCAGGGCTGCATAGGACACCAATACAGCCCTGCAACATGCATAAATAACCACCAAGGGTGGTTAAAGGGTGGTTAGCGTCATGTCTGTTTTCACCCATCGAGTGCCAACTCGGGATTTCGCTGGAGAGAGGACTTGTCCTCTTTACTTAGCCAATTGGGCTATAAATACTTGTTACTTTGCCTCTCTATTGCTGTGCATGAGAGAATGGAGATCCTCCAAAGACTGGAAGATGTGGCTGCCCAAGAGCAATTTGCCCTGGCATCTTCCAACAGGATAGCTCAATTCTTCCCCAAACTGAAAGAGTCATGGGGTAGGGACGACTATCTAACCAGCCTATGAAACTTCAAATTTAGGAAGACTTATACGCTGTGGCGGTTTCAACTAATGCCTTCCAAAGTGTTGGAGGGGCGGTACCAGCTGACACCCTGGCCTTTACATATATGTCCCTGCGGCTTGGAACAGATAGATGATATACATCATATAATTTCAGCCTGCTGATTTACGGAGCCTGTAAGGACTAATAGGTTGTATAAGTTTCTGGGGGAGAAAAAACATTGGCCAGTTGATTATATCCCCCAGTTCTTGCTAGCTGGAAGGAATGTAGAACAAGTCCGGGTGATAGCTAATATTTTATACGCCATGTTGCAGGTCAGAAAAAATCTGGCAGATTTAAGTAAGCAGGTGTGTAATAGGTACTCTAATGAAGAGCGTATGGCCATGAACATGTTCAGATATGGTGTCAATTTGACACTGGCCGACCTTTTCTTAGTGACTGTGGGTACTGTACAGAGTTTATCTTAATTGGCTGCGATGATCTTTTTAGTATTTTAGTATGGTTTTGTATTGTATTTGCTTTGGTTGGCAATGACTGTGTGGTCACGCCTCTAATAAAGTTTGATTGATTGATATACCATGAAGTCAGGTAAACATGGTTTGATTATGACAATGTGATCTGAAGTATATAAGAATTGGAAGTTTGTATTTGCAGCCAGCCCATTCTCCTCTGACACCTGAGGCCTGACTCCTATACTATGTGTACAGTATTCTAACAAAAAGAACTTGGCAACACCACATTCTGCCTAGTGCCTTGGTGCTGGAATGGGGGGGAGGGGAAGGGGGCAGCTGAAGCTGAGAAATAGTGACTTCTCCAAGGTCAGCCACTGAGCTCATGACTAAGGCCCTTTTCAAATGGTCTGGGAGGAGCCGCAGTGCATGAAGGGATGGGTGTGTGCCACGTGGGAGGCCCGTTACATGGACACCTACCCATCTCCATGCACGGGGGCACCTCCGTTTTGTCCGGTGCCTCTGTGTGTGGGCGATGGTTGGAGTGCGGGACCGCACACACACCCCGCCACCCGCACCAGTGGTCAAACAGATGCCCCCCTCCCAGTCACACACCTGGGCAAGTGGGGGAGGCATCTTGTGTAAAAGGGCCTAAGATAGAACTTGAACTCTGGTCTCCCAGGTGCACATTCAATACTTTACCCACTAGGCTACACTGTTTCTGGAATGAAAATGAATGTTCTGTGATGTCATAGCAGCTCAGCCAATCACTATAGTGGGCTCACAAGAAGACAAGCAGGCAGGCATATAAATAAGCACTTTATAACTTATAATAATAAGACCTCTCTTCCAGACCTGCACACAGAAATAGGAATTGATTACCACAGTACATATATTATTCAGCACATATCTCTTGAGTCAGCCAGGTTGCTTTTGCATTCCACAACCACTGCCCGCTAGCAGCATTTTAAACTCCAGAGGGCTCACATGCTTTCATTTACTGCGCTGGCCAAAAGCCCACACAAGCTAAGATACCAGTGAGTGATTAAGGGGTACATGAATTCAGCAACAAAAAGTGGCTTTAGAACACCTTGTCTTTTAAGTAGTCCCTGTTCCTTGTCAAAAGATTTCATCTGGATGGTCTGTGCCAAATTCTTTTCACGAGTGTCGCATACAAATTCCACTGAGTGCACCAGGGGAGACGAGGGGTCAGCGAAGCGGGGCCTAAGATGTTAGGATGAATGTAAAGTTCCATTGAAACATTCTACCTGTCTAAAATGGGATTTAAAAAAAAAAAAAAACGACAAAAGTATAGAGGGATATTAAAAGAATGCCTACTGCTTTTTCTTTTCTGAGGCCGAGCTGCAAAGGACCTGCATGGTCATGGGTTCAGCTGTGGCAGATAATTAATGAAGGGCAGACTAAAAAAGGTTTGGAGGTTGAGCTAAGGTAGGTATCCGAAAGTTTGCATGCTCATCTAAGCTTCTTGGGACTAGAAATGGGGATTGTCATCTGTTCCTTTGGGGTTTTCTGAGCTTCCTGACATTTCTGTATTTTTCCAATGGTACAAGAATCCCCTCTTGTGTTAGTGTTATTGACTTATAAAAATATGTATAAAAAATTGATCCCGGAGACCTTGATGCACTTTTTATAAGACTGTCCTGCCTTTATAGATTGGAGAAGTAAGTTTATTGCTCCCTGCCTGCTAGCCAAGGTGGAGGTTTTCTTATTAGGGGATGAGGACAGAAATACTTCTATTATGGTTGCCAAGTTCCTTAATTTGGTTTTAAAATTTAAATCAGCCAATTTAGGATCCCCATAATGGCATGGAGGGTATGCTTTGTATGCGTTGCTTTTATGTTGTTTATATTGTTTACATACTATTTCATTTAAAGGGAACTGGGATGCGGGAGTTATTTGCTCCCTATATGATTCTTAGGATCCTAAAGAGTTAATTTTAATTTTCATTTTTATCAGATGGTTATAATTGATATAATAAGAGTATAGGTATTTTGGAACATATTCTGTTGTTGGTTGTGTTAGTTCTATTGGTTACGATGGCTCTGGCTATGTAACAAACAAACTTTGACTTTGATCTTTGACTTATTCCAGTATTTAAACTGGTGTATCTGAATTCAGCTGAGGAGGATCTGGTCTTAATATGTGAACATGAGTAAATATAGGACTAAATAAAAGGGGTGGGAGTTTTCTATGGGTTCAGTTTGGGTTTTAAGCTAATTGAGTCAGAAATAGATACTGAACTGGTGGCTCATCAATGGGTGCTAATAGGTCCCAGACCCACCATAAATTTCAACCCTCACTCCTGATCATCTGCTGTGATGTCTCAGAGCTTCCATGGGCTGCCTCAGAATAGCTTCAGACTCTGCTCATTCGACTTAGAGGAACTCAACTCTCTGGGCTTGCACTTCCCTTCTCTCCTTGTAGGTTGCTCTGCTGTGTGTATGTGGTGGTGTTATGAAGTGCTACTCAGCTTTGTAGCTACGGTGGCCATAACTCCCCTTTAAAAGAGGACATTTTTGATAAATACATGATGCAGGGGTGCACTAGAACCAATGCTGCCCCGCACCATGTATTTTTCATAAATGTCATATTTTAAAGGGGAACTATGTCCACCCTATGGGGAGCTGCTGCTCGAGATTACTTAGAGTAGCCCCATTCTGTACTTCACCAAGCAGTACAGGAGCCTGTGGGAGGTACAGAGGGTGGTGTGCAGACTTCAGGAGCTGCCTGGAGTTACGCTTAATCTGCCCCAAGAAGAAATCACTTCCAGACAGCATGAAAGTCCAGGGTGTAATTTGTGGGAGGACTTGCCAGGTCTCAGTTCTAGCAATTCTACTCAAGGGCACGGAGGGGGCCGGGAAATATTCCCAGTGGGAGTGTGCATTCAAAAATGTGAAAGACCAGGAAAAGGCTGATATTGGCCATTTCAGGAATGGAAACAAACAAACAAACAAAAACCTGGATGGTTTAATTGGCTTTCATGAATGAATGAACATTTATTCAAATGCTTGACCATAGGTCTTGGCATGTACACAAAAGAAACAATAAGAAAATAATACAAACTAAATAAATAGAAAATAGCTAAAATACATAAGTAAAAATAAATATAGAATACATATCCTTTACCTATTCCCAAGGGGTACAAGTGTGCCCCAATGTGAAAAATGCATGTTAAAATATGCTAATTAGTGGCTTTACACATTTGAATAATTAGAACTTTGTCACTGGCACCTTCGCGCACAACATACTCAAATTTCAGCCAGATACTTCATACCATCTGTCTTCTACGTCCAAAAAAGTGCCGGGGCACAAATGTACCCCAGTTTAAAATGGCTTTGTGCTACTGGGGTAGAAATGTACCCCAGCTAATGCATTTCAATTGGGGTACATTTGTAACCCAGCTCAAAATCACCCAAACGGAACACTTTTCAAGGCCATTTCACACTGACAGTGAACCTGGAAGTCAAAGTCACTCCTCACTGGAAGATGAAATTAAATTAACCTCTTCAGTGCCGCTTGCACTGCCTTGCACTGTCAGGACACTTCTCTATGGCCCTTTTGCAGAAGAACGCTCTAATGCTGACCAACTGCCAGTTACATTTGCTAATACATGTTCCAGGGAACCCATCAAGCACACCTGCAGCCCCAGAACATGTATAAAAAAATGTAACTAACCATTGATCACCGTTAGAGCATCCTTCTGAAAACGGCCCTTTTCTGGCACTGTGGGCTGGCGAAAAAAATGAAATTGAACACCTATGAAGTTGTCCCCTACAGACTATCAGATGAATTAGCATCCATAGCCCCAAGAGGATCATCTTGGGGCTATGGATGCCCCGTCCTGTCCTGTGAGATCGGTTTCAGATGGTGTCACCTGCCGATGTGGAGTCCTTGTTGGGATCTGTTCGTGCCACCACTTGTGAACAAGATCCTTGCCCATCTGGGCTGATGAAATCCAGCCAGGAGACACTACGGCCATTGCTAGCTGGGATGGTTAGTGCCTCCTTTCGGGAGGGCAGGGTGCCTGAATGCCTGAAGGAGGCTGTGGTTAGGCCCCTGCTCAAGAAACCATCTCTTGATGCTGATGCTCCTGCCAGTTATCGTCCGTTCTCTAACCTTCCCTTTTTAGGGAAGGTTATTGAGCGGGCTGTGGCATGGCAGCTCCAAGAACATCTGGACCGTACCAGTTTCCTTGACCCCTCTCAGTCTGGGTTTCAGCCTGGGTATGGTATGGAGACTGCATTGGTGGCCTTGGTTGATGATCTCTGTCTGGCATTGGACCAGGGTTGTCAGACCTTACTGGTCCTGCTAGATCTTTCGGCTGTGTTTGACACAGTCAATCATGAGGTGTTGGCTACTCACCTGCAGGACCGTTCCAGGATTGGCGGGATGGTCTTGGACTGGTTTCGTTCATTCCTGGCCGGGAGAACTCATCGGATGGTCTTGGGGGAGTGTACGTCTTCCCCCCGGGACCTCACGTGTGGAGTCCCGCAGGGTGCCATTCTGTCCCCCCTCTTGTTTAACATCTGTATGCAGCCGTTAGGGGAGATTGTGTGAGGTTTTCAGGGCATGCAGTGTCATCAGTACGCTGATAACACTCAGTTCTACCTCTGCATTTCCATTGATCCAGGTCATGTAGTCTCTTTATTTTCCCAGTTCCTGTCATCTGTGGGGGTGGGGGGGGATGAGGTTGAGCCACCTGCAGCTGAATCCTGACAAGACGGAGGTGATGTTGTTGGGTGAGGGCCTCAGGGGCCTGGGAGTGGTTGAATCTCCTCTTGTGTGGGGAGGGTTTCTCCCTCCCATGGTCCCGCAGGTACAGAGTCTGGGTGTGCTCCTCGATTCACGGCTCAGCCTGAAATCTCATGTTGCGGCCGTGGCGGGGAGTGCATTTCGGCAGTTACATCTTGTCCAGTGGCTTCAGTCGTATCTTTCAGACTCTGACCTCGCCATTGTCATCCATGCCTTCATCACCTCGAGGCTGGATTACTGCAATGCGCTCTACATGGGGTTGCCTGAGAAGCTGGTCTGGAGGCTGCAGCTAGTGCAGAATGCCATGGTCTGTCTCCTTACTGGGGCAGGCCGCAGGGAGCACATGACACCTGTGCTCTGGGCTCTGCACTGGCTGCCTATAAAGCACTGGGCTAGGTTCAAGGTTTTGACCTTTAAAGCCCTTCACGGCCTGGGCCCTGCCCATCTGCGGGATTACTTCACTCCCCATGTGCCCCTGCGACCTGTGAGATCGTCCGTGGGGGCCTTTGTGTAAGACCTGGCTGTTCTTCCAGGCTTTCGGTGAGGGGGAAGGGTAGGGTGGGGGAGGTGGGGTTTGGGAGGGAGGGTGTATTTGTTTTAAAAATTGTAGATTTATTTTAAAATGTTTATTATTGAATATATATTTTTGTGCATGTTGTTCATTGCCCCGAGCTGCCTTTGAGCAGGAGGGGCTGGATATAAGTTTTGAATAAATAAATAAATGAATAAATAAATAAAAACCACAATTAAACATCACTCAAGGTGCAGCAGAACAATAGCCACATTCAATATTACATTATAATGCCACAAAAAGTGGTGTTGATAACCTGGACCATCTGGCTAATACATACAGCTGCAAGAGAAGAACAAGCTGGTGGCCAGTGACTCTCTTTTATAACATGTTTGATGTGACTGCCATTGCCAGTTTTATTTTGTGTGTGTTGCACAACCCAAACTGGAACTTAAAGGATGCCAAAGTAAGATGGCGCCTTTTCCTGTGCCAGCTAAGGGAGCAATTAATCGATGCGCATATCAGACACAGAATTGCAGACATATAGCATCTCACAAATCAGACAAAACAGGCATTAGCCATGTTGGGCTACAAACTTGCATATGTGAAACCACACCAGGCTGGGCCCTCATTTGGCCTCTGCCACCTTTGCCTAAGACCTGTAGACAGAAAAAGCTGGAGCAAATGCGAGGAGTGTGTTGAGTTTGTTTGTAAAAGCCACCACACCACTTTGTTGAGGTGTGAGAAATGCATTTAGGGCCAAATGTCTGTAGATTTTTTTGATTTACAAATCAATTCGTTTTTACATTGAGTTTTTACAGTTTCGTATATTTTCTAAGTTGCATGTTAATTGATTGTAAAGGGTTAATTTATTTATTTATTTATTTATTTAATGGTTTTGATATTTTGCTAGATACATAAGTAATTTTTAATAAATCAATATTCTACAGTTTGAATAAAAAATTATGCTTGTAAACAAGAAATTGGGCCACTGTCGCTGCCGCCACCACCGGACTACTGGGAGGCAGAGAGAACTCAACTGAGAGGCCGTGTGAGGGAGCAGCAATTACAGCAATTGGTGGAGTTGAGCGGGGGAGAGCGGAGCCATGGACTGGGTCTCGCAGACTGCAGCTGCCCCCCCCCCCGTCCCAAGTGTGAAGAGACAGCTGAAAAGGATTGGCAGCTCACCTGTCCAGACCCACCCCTGTCACAGCACCAATCAGAGACGTGAGCCCATTGGGTGGGTGTGAGGGGAGGAGTTCAGTGGGACATTGAAGTGCCGGGTGGACTTGTGCGCCCTTGTGCGGCCTTAGGCGCCGGTGGGCCGGAGGGATGCCGCACTCTGTGCTTCTGGTTTTTTGTCTTCTTTTTCCTTGACTAAGTTCCAGCTATGTCGAGAAAGCGGCATCGCCAGCCAGGGGCTATCCCATCCAGACAATTGCAAGCCAAACAGCAAAGGTTGGATAATTTTATAGTTGCATTCCATAATCTGTTGGAGGATGTCTCTGGGACAAGGCTTTTGGACACTGTGCCTGACTCTCCAGTAGTTTTAGTACCTCAGGATGGGCAGGCGACAGGCTGACCTTACTCCTTCTTCCCTGCCCAGCGTGTCTTCCACTCTGTTGGTTGCAGCTACCCGGCATGGGGCTAATTTGCCTGCTGCCTCCGGAGGTGACCCGTCTCTAGCAGACCAACCAGCCTACTTGAAACTATTGGGGGATCAATGTATTCTAATAGGGGACCTTATAAAAAAGTTGTTGTCCAGGCTTGATGAGCTGGTACAACTGGCTCAATCCCAGCAGACCCAAACAGCTACTATGTTGGAGATAATAGCTAGTGTTAAATTGGCCATTCCAAAGGCTAGCAATGTGTATCCAGCTTGTAAGCCTCAATCTGTGCAGAGTCCTCTTCCACATTTAAAATCAGACAATGACTCTCCAATTAATGATATAGGCTCCCGTCAAAGACAGAGTGGCAAAAAGAAAGTGGGGTTGTCTATCCTCCGAGGAGCAGTTGCCCTTACGATTCACCCAATGCCAAATGGTATTTTCCCCAGGTGGGATACCAAGTTGGTGATATACCAGCATTTATCATTTATAATGGGTAGTATTCCATCAGGCATTATCAGTTCATTTCAGATTTTGCCATCCAGGTATTTTACCCAGCATCTGGTTGTTTATTTCTGTGAGGTCTGGGTGGCATCGAAAATATTAGGGCTGTCTGATTTATTTCTGTCCTGGGGGGTTTGTGTTGGGGAGGTTTTTAGAGACACTGCGGTAAAACCATTACTTGTATCGCAGCTTACACCAAGGAGGCAGAATGGTCTCCCCATATTAAGGGGACACACAGTGCCCCGATTGTCCCAGGGCAGGAAATCAGAAGTCCCTTCAGCCGAAATTCCACCGATTGAGGAATGCTTACTGAAGCTTGCTCAAGGTTCAGCAGTTCCACCCCCCGCAGAGAGTAAAGCCCAGGAACAGGGGGTTATGAACGTTGAGCAGTCCTTACTGGCTCCCCCTTTTTTGACGAGGCACTTTTCTTTTGAGTGCTCACTTTTGATGGATATTCAACAGTCCTTGCCATCTGTTCCAATTATTCCTCAATCTCTAAGTGCTGAGGGAATTAAGCTCCAAAGCAACCAGTCTATGGTCTCCCAGTCGGGGGACTTAAAGTAGCCCCAATTGGGGTTCTTATTTTTTGCTCATGGAATTGTGCTGGCTGGCCAAGGCTATTAGCCTGTCTGGAAGTTGAGGATTTTCTAAGGGATTTCTCAATCATTCTCCTACAGGAAACATGGGCTATCAAGCACCCTACTTTGGCAAATTATGTAGCCCACTATGTCCCGGCTCCCCACCCCTCCCATAAATAGGGGGCGGCCAAGAGGTGGCTTGGTATGTTTTCTTTCAGACTTACTTAAGGACTCGGTGGTGGCAGTTTATTCTAACCCCCCCTGTGCGCTGGCAGTGGTACTTAATGTAGATGGCTTTTTGGTTGAGATGATCACTGTTTACATTACCCCAGTAAATTCCAAGTCTTACAAGATCAGCTATTGGTCCCTGGTGAGTGAGTTGTTGTTAGAAGTGGCTCAGCTGCACCCTAAGGCTGGGATTATATTAACAGGTGACTTTAATGCTAGTTTGGCCCAGGAGGATAATGGGTCATTCTCAATAAATGGGGATAGTGGAGAGTTTGGCCTTACGGGCCCTAGAAAGTCCAAGGATAAAGTTACAAACAGTTCAGGCCCCCTTTTTGCCAAGTTAGTGAGGGAGTTTTCCCTTTTTGTGCTGAATGGAATAGGTTTTGGAGATCCAGATGGTGAATTTACATATGCGGGTTCTGCTGGCTCTAGTGTATGTGATTATATGGCTACTACTTCCGATATAATTTCTCATATCCAAAATTTTGCCATAGGTTCGTGCCATGGGAGTGATCATTTTCCATTGATACTTACA
This sequence comes from Sphenodon punctatus, assembly GCA_003113815.1. Lineage (NCBI taxonomy): Eukaryota > Metazoa > Chordata > Lepidosauria > Sphenodontia > Sphenodontidae > Sphenodon > Sphenodon punctatus. The sequence goes on from QEPC01006008.1 coordinate 2,088,050, forward strand.
TTATATTCCAATTCCTTTCTGCCAGTGCTCCCGGTTGTTGAGACGTCTATTTTGTTGCAAGGCCCATGACATGTTTCAGTTAGGTTAAATGACACCATACTAGCCAAAGTAAATTCTTTCCTGGTAAGGGAGAGGCTGGGCTATGAGTCCCCACCCCTCCAGGCGGGGGAGAGAACTCCCAGGTGTCCGTGATTGACCAGTTCTCAGAATTGATCGAGAACTTGGGTCCATTACTATTGTCCTGCTGTTCGGACTCACAGGGTTCTAGTCCTTTAAGTCGGCGTGTAAAACCATGGTTTGACCAGGAGTGCAGGGAGCTCAGAAGGCAGCTGCAGTCCTCTTATAATAGCTATAGGAGGGTCGGGATGGCTGTCCTCCCTCCCCAATACTTTCAGCTAAAGAAGCAATATAAGACCGCTATTAAGATTAAAAAAAACCCAAAAAAACAGTATTGGGACAATTATTGGGATGCACTGATTGAGGCAGCAGGGCACAGAGACGCGAGAAAGTTTCGACAGCTTACAAATGCCTTAGGGAAAATGCACGTGGGATTTATCCATATTACAATCCCTGATGCTACCTGGGTTGCCTACTTTTATGACCTTTTTGATAAGAACCAGGAAACCCTAGGCCCCCAGGGCACTTTTGAAGAGGCGAATGCCCTTCCAGCCTGGCCCCTGGTGACAGCCACGGAGGTGGCTGAAATTATCGGCTCCTTTAAGAATAGCAAAGTACCTGGCCCCGACCTTATTTCTATTGATCTATTGAAGTATTCACTTGACTGGTGGGCCCTGAGGTTGGCCCTTCTATTCAAAGTGATAAACAATACAGGTAAGATTCCCCCTAAGTGGGGGGTGGCGGTGGTAGTCCCTATTTACAAGAAGGGAGACCGGAAGTCACCAGCTAATTACATGTCCATTAGCCTTCTTTGTACTACTTGTAAAATTTATGGCAAATGGCTCTTGAATAAGCTAATTGAATGGGTAACTAAGGACCAGGTTCTCTGCCCTGAGCAAGCCGGATTCCAGAAAGGGCACTTGACAGTGGAGCATTGCCTCATCCTACAGTATCTTGTAGATAAGTATGTGGAAAAGAATGGGAAGCTGTTTATAGCATTTCTGGACCTTCGAGCGGCCTATGATCTTGTTGACAGGGCTATTCTATGGGTGAAATTAGCCACCTTGGGTATGGACAGGCGGTTACTTTTTCTTCTATGCCAACTACATGCAAACACCTGCCTATCAGTTAAGACGGGCTGGTCTGGGGCTTTGACGGAGGAAATTCCAACCCAACTGGGGGTCAGGCAGGGGTGTGTGCTAACACCACTTCTTTTTAATTTATTTATTAATGGAGTAGTTTCCTTGCTGGCCTTGTTGGCTTTTTTTCCACCTAAGTTGGCTGACTGTCCAGTTGGGAGTCTCCTCTATGTGGACGACATAGCAATCCTTTCTCAAACCTGGGTGGGCCTCACTAGGCAGCTTATCTGTTTTGCTGACTTCTGCCAGCAGAACAGGTTGCAGATAAATCATGAGAAATCAAAAATAGTTGTCTTTTCTAGGGCCCACAAGCTCTATCAATGGTGTATCGAAGGCCACAGCATATCCCAAGTTAAATCTTTCCAATACCTGGGTCTGCTGTTTTCGGTGTCAGGATCTTGGAAGGGGCACATCAAGAAGGCTCTATCTAGGGCGAGGGGGCTTTCCTTCTCGCTATCTAGACTATACAACTACTCGGGGGGAAGGGCTCTACCTGCAGCATCTAAGGTGCTTAATTCCAAAGTGCGGGCCCAGCTGCTATATGGGGCAGAGGTATGGGTACCTTATATTGCTCTAAGGTTAAGGAAATTGGCCAGTGTGCAGGCCCGTTTCTTTCAGAGGTTGCTAAAGGTTCCTTGTGCTATCCCCTTTGTGGCTATTCAGCATGAGGCTGGGCAACTTAGGTGGTCCGTTATAGTGTGGATTGGCATTTTGAAGCTTTGGGCAAAATTGCACCATTCTCTATCCAAGGGTTTAGTCGGCTACTGGCTAAATTACTCTTTTAAGAGCCCGTGGCACGTAGAGTTATTTCTGTGACAGCTGGGGTTTAGGCTGGTATATTGGGCGGGGAAGGACTTGGCGGTGGTGGTTAAGGACTTTATCACTAGGGTCAAGGACAGGGAGTTTCAGGAAGAGGCAGCAGCAATTAGAGCTTTTGGTCATCTTGTGGACTATCTCTCTTATTTAAGGCCCTCTCCTGGTATGGCCCCTTACTTGCTCTCAGCAATTTCTCCTAGAGCTAAGTTCTTGTTTATGTTTGCCAGATTCAAAGCTCTGCCATCTATGGTCCTGGAGGGCTGTCTTTCCGGAAAAAGTTTTCTAGATCGACTCTGCCCCTTTGATCGGCAACACGTGGAAACATCATGCCACATTTTGTTCCAATGTTGGTTATATGACGCAATTCGCTCTAAATATCTTTCAGTTTTCCACCAGAAATTTCCTGGCCGCACCAAACATAATCTATGCATCTTAGCACTCGCAGATGTAGATCCATCTATATCGGAGGCGGTTGCTCAGTTTTTGGTTGCTGCCATGGTCCTCCGCACCCATTTCCTCCTCTTTAGGCAATCTTTTGAGTAGAGATAATTGAGGTATGACATTTCTTTTTCAGAGTTGGGCTACGAACATGGGGGGTGGTTTTTTCCCCCCTAGGATATATTACCCTTAGGATATTAAATGGGGTTCTGGACTTCAGACAGTTCTTTGTTCTTTGTTTGGTCTATTGTTATACATTGTTTATTTTGTATCTGTTTATTAAAAAATGTTATGGCCTCGGCCGCAATAAATAAATTATAACAAGAAATTGACTTTGTTGGGTTATTGGTTATGCACTTGTGGTTTTGGCCACATTTTTGGCCACATTTTTGTGCCACAGGAAAAAAGCTGCTTGGGGTACAAATGTACCCCATGAGACGTTATTTATGATTTAGGTTTTTTACGAGAAAAGGCAAGGGATATACATAAATAAGAAAAAAAACACTGAATCCATACAACCAATGAAAACCAAAATATACACAAACCAATTCTGGGCCCTACTCCTTGAGATACTGTGCTCTTATATTATGAACATGTGCCAGAAATCTGGCGACAGAAAATGGGTGAGTTCAGACGTTATGCGGTTAAATTCACCACAGTGAATCCCACCCCGGTGTGAATGGCATCACCGCGGGTCATGGTGAGACGCGCGGCCCCAATAGACGTAACAGGGACAGCACCACTGCCCGGGGCCAGCTGGAGAGAACACGGGCCGGGGGTACCCGACAGATGTGACATGGTGGCGAGAACTGCAGTGGAAGCCCCACAAGGCATTGGGGTCACGCAGACGAAAACATGGCCGCCTGAGGGCAAACGAAGCCACAGACAGCGGAGGGGCCTGCCCAGGGAAGGGAAACACGAAGGGAGGGGGTGGAGGGAGCCACAGCGCTCACAAACAGCAGCCGCACAGAAGGCGTGCACACTTCAAAATGAGAAGCGCACACACACAAACGAATCAGCACACTCACACAACAAAGGGGAGCAGAACATGGGGGCAGAGGGAGGCACACACCAGGGGAGATAGGAAACCCCCCCAGCCGGGCGGATGCTCGGGAGGGGGGGTGGGGAGTGACCGGCACGGCCAGACCACCAGGAGGGGGAGGGGGCAGAGCCCAGCGGGCAAGGGGAAGGGAGACCCAGCAGCCCAAGGAGACAGGAGGCAGCACAAGGCACAGTCAAGCACAACAGGTGTTTATTGAGGACACAAGCAGCGCCAGCCAGGCACAGAGACATACAGCGCGGGAACGCACGGAGCCAGGGTGTGGGAGAAGGGGCAGCCACAAGGGGGGCCCAGGGCCCAGTTCAGGAGGTGGGGAACCTGCACAATGGCCTGCCACGGAGTCAGGGTCCGATGGAGAAGCAAAACCAGTGTGCGAAGGGAGGCACTGGATGAAGGCACGGAAAGGCCCCTCCTCCACACATGGGGGAGAAAGGGCATGCCCCCACCCCAGACACACTATCCAAGGCAGCCAGGGGGCCGGTTGAAGGCCAGGCCATGGTCAAAGACCACCAAGGTGGGGGAGCAGCCCCAGCCCCACGGAACTGGGGCCCCCAGGCCAGGAGCAGGAGAGCGGGGCGCAGGGGTGGGGGAGGCAGCTCACAGACAGAGGACTGTCAGTGACACATCTACAGGAGACCACATGGCAGTTTCTGGGGCGGCAGGTCCCAGGCGAGAGGGTGACAGGCAGGAGGCAGCAGGTGTTGGCACGAGCACCCAGGCCACAGGTGGAAGGAAGGCACTGAGGAGGCAGCCGGATGTCAGAGGGGCCCGGCACGCCCTACACCCAGCTGCAGAGGCTCCCATCGGGTGGAGGGAGCGATAACGACAGTAGGTGCACATAGTGGGGCCATTGCCACAGTCCCCGGCAGAAGCCATGGCCGGTCATGTGGAAGCAGATCAGGTAGAAGGCCTTGAAGGGATCCGAACAGCTCAACCCAAGTTGCACATCAGAGTGGCTGCACACCTCCGACAAGGCTGCCAGCAGCCATAATCATTCGCAGGGGGCCAGGGCAGGTGAGACAGCTCCAGAAGACGGTAGTAGGCAGCCCCGCGGAAGTGTGGATACCCACGGGCACCCTACACGCTGATGAAGTAGGACACAGCCAGGGCAGAGCCACCCTCACACAGGCAGGTCATGTATTTTTAAATTGTTTTTAAAAATTTATATTGTTTTATTGAGTGCTGGTCACTGCCCCGGGTTGCCCTGTGGGCAGGAGGGGTGGGATATAAATTTTAAATAAATAAAATAAATAAAAATAAATAAATATCCCGGGAAGGCACACACACACAGAGCAGAGGCCGTCTCAGCAGAACTCCATGCCACAAGGCCCCCCATCGTGTCCGGTACACACCCCTCAGGGAAGGGGGTGAGCCCCAGCTCCTCACAGTGCATGCGGCAGTTGCCAGCGGTTGCAACATAGCCAAAGCGCAGCATACCAAAGCTCAGGCACCAATAGGCATCCGGCCGGGTGGGCAAGGAGAGCAGGCAGTGCTGAACGATGGGCGAATGCCACAGGTCCCGAAGGGCCATGCTCTCCCGGGTGGTCCAGGCTCGGACAGAGCCCCCGGACCCTCTGAGCGGAACCTTGGGCTGAGATGCAGCTGCCATGGTACAGCTCTTTGAGGGTCTGAGCCGCAGCGGCCGTGGAGGCAGCACGGGATGCATGACTGGGGGGCTGGACAGGCAGGCAGGGGCAGCCAAGGCCAATGGATAATGGCAGGACGGGAACAATGGGGCCGCTGTGGAGGGATGCAAAGGGAGGGACAGAGGAGGAAGTGCACAGCTGCTGGCAGGCAAGGCTGGACAGCCCCATGCATACACACCTGCGAGAGGAGATAGAAACGACAGCACGCTCAAGCACAGGTTCCTGGCATCTCCTCCGTGGTGTTGGTGCCCTGTGCTGGGGCTAATTCGGAGATCTCTGGCTGCAAGGGGGGGGCTCCTCCTCTGTGTGATGCTCCTTCCGGGCGCCTCCTCCTACCGGGTGCTGGGCCACTATGGAGCCCTTGAGGTGCAGCACCCAGCTCAGGGCTTCCATGTAGGGGGAGGCACGTGTCGCCTGCCCAGAGCGCCAGTTGTTGTCCACGATGTCCTTGAACCCCATTTTCAGTTCTTTCATTTTCATCCGGAACTTTGTGGGTGTTCTATCATATCCGGCCTCCCCCATCTCCGTGACTATCTGGGCGAACACCTGTTCATTCCTGGCATTGACTTCCAGCTTGCCCTGCATCTCGGGTGTCGTCCAGATGGCAATGAGGTCGTGGGTCTCCTGGGGCCCCTACTGCCCCCCACGTGGTACTGCCACCTAGGTGATGGCCCCTCCGCTGCCTCTTCCTCCTCTGTGGCCGCCGCCTGGCCCTGGGTCCCTCCAGCCTCGGCTTCCTCCGGGGCGCGTGCCCTCTTGCTGGTCTGTTTGGGGGGATGATGGGGGCTGCTGGTTAGGCTCCTGGTGACTGTGGTCCCTCCCTCCCTTCCGTGACCCTCCTCTCGCCGGCTCTGACCCACCCGCTCTCGGCTGCACCCCCTACCTTCTTCTGGGGTGGCCCCGTGTGCTGCTGGGTGTCCCCCGCTGGGCCAGGTTCCCCCTCCTGCTGCTGCTGCTGCTGCACCTCCTCCTCGCCCTCTCACTCCATCTTCTGCTCGGCTTCCTCCACCCCCCTCTCCATTGCCTGCTATTTCTGCCTGCACTTTATATCTCCCTCCATGTGCTGCTTGTTGTTGGTTGCCTAGCAGCAATGCTGCATGCCGTCACCATGGCCTGTGGTCATTTCCTTCTACTGTGGCCGTGGTTTTCCATTCAGACGTTACTTTTCCTTCACCACACTTCTCGACCTCCTCCCACCCCGACCTCACGAAGTGTGGTTAGGTTCAGCACGGCCCGTGTTTGACTGGTGAACATCTGGATGCGGGCCAACAGACATGCATGGCTCTTTCACCACCACCCGCATTTTACTGAGGTTGACTGTGGTGAATGCCAAAAACATAACGTCTGAAAACACCCAATGTTATATCAGGAGTACTGTCAGTCAACAGGAAAGATACATAAACCTCCTGTGATCTCCCTGGTAAACATTTTAATAGAGGACAAATTAAGTCTTTCATTAATAGAGTTCCTGCTCCTCTTGGTCAGTGTAGAGATTAAATCACAAACCCTTCTGTTTTATATTTAGTTGTAGAGTGCCAGAGTGAAGGTGAATCTGAAATTTAGATTGTTCTGATTTTTGATCAGAATGGGCCAGTTTGCCCATTCCAATCGAAAACCAGAACAATCAGTATTTTTTCCGATTTTGACTGGAATAGAATGAAATATTAAATAAATAGATGAAAACTGCACATGTGCAAAATGCTCTCCACTCACAACATGGGCACAGTTTAAGAGTTCAACCCTGCTTAGGGCTCAGAGATGTCTGATCCCTCCCTCGCCACATTTCTCCTCCAAAATCCAACTGCCACAGCACTAATAATGATAACAACAATGACATGGTCATTATTGTTTTCATTATTGGTATCGATATCATTATTCTCAGTTGTCGTTATCATTATTCTCAGTTGTCATTTTTGTTTTGCAATAATGAAAATGACAATTTTCTTTATCGTTATTGTAATAAGAAAAATGACATGCACACCCCTACTTTGGCAAATCATTTTTTACATATTAAGCACTGTGTGGCACTAAATAGTAGGGTTGCCAGCCCTCTGGATTTGACCTGGAGATTCCAGCTTTTGACAGAGTCTGTGCTCCAGGGAGATCTTTGATTTTTTTTCAGACTATCAAAGTCCCAGGGTGGGGGATACAGGTTGTGACATCATGATGCTCCAAAGAGGGGTGACCACATCAGAAAGGAGCAGGAGAGACACTTTGCCTCTTCCCCTTTTAACATGGTTCTGACCCATTTCCAGATTAAAACATAGGCCGCTTTTAGACGAGCGGCGGTCCATTTCGCGTCGGTGGCGCGCATATTTTGAAACTTCCGCCTGGTCTAATTAGACGAGACGGAAGTGGCTTAATATGCGCATATTACGGCTGAGGCGCATTTTTTAAGTGCGCTAATTAAATACCTCATAATCGAGGTATTTAATTCGCGCACTTAAAAAATGCGCCTCCGCCGTAATATGCGCATATTAAGCCACTTCTGTCTCGTCTAATTAGACCAGGTGGAAGTTTCAAAATATGCACGCCGCCAATGCGAAACGGACTGCCGCTCATCTAAAAGCGGACATAGACTGGAAAGGTAGCGACCATTGCAGCTGTATTCCCACTATGGAAGGTTCAGAAGAAACCTTAAAAGCACCGCCTTGGCCTCCACACCATGCATTTAAACATGAAGGTGGATGAGACTGTAGGTGTCGTGTCTCTACATTATTATAGTGGAGAAACTTGGGCCTGAGGACCAAATGAGGCCTGCAGCAAGTTTTTGTGTGACCCACTTTCCAGTTCCTGGATCTGGCCCTTGTATTCAGTTCCAACCTCCAACCACTGAAAAAAATGCACACAAGGATAGGGGACAGATCCATGGTGATCAGGATCCTGCTTTGCATGAGTCCACCCCTTAAACACATCTGCTTCCAATGTCTATGTGACCCTCAGAGCTTGCACTAATTTTCAAAGTGGTCCCCTGGGCGGGAAAAGGGTACTTACCCCTGCTCTCCGAGTTTTGTTAATCATGGATGGAAATCAAGCCCTTAGCACTGTGATATCAGCCTGGGGACTTTGACCCCCTCAGGTGATCCCACTAGGATGCCACATAAAGAGGGAAGCTAGCTTTCCCTTCAGAGATCCTGAGTCCTTCATAGAGCCAGTTCAGAAATGTTACCTGAAAGCCCTCACATGTGAAATAGACAAAGTTGGTGCCTTCAGTCCAGGAACACCTGCAAGCAAAATGACAGAGCCTGGGAGCCTCTAGTCTGGGGACCCGCCCTTATCAATATTGACAGAGTCCAGGAGTCTGCAAATCCGTATGTGAAATTGACAAAGCTGGGGAGCCCAACTGAAGCTGACACATAAAAAACAAAGCGAGAGGAACTAGAGTGACATCTCAAAGTTCCCATGTCTCTATGGTAGCCCAGCTGATCAACCCCTAGTGGCAGGGGGATGTCATTCAGCAGGTGATTCTGTGTCATGCTTTCAGCTGCTCTGTGGGTCTCCTCAGGACTAGTTCCTCAGTTACGTTCAAGGCAGAAAACCCATGTTCACTCAATGACTCAAAAGACACAGTGACAAAATTTTGCCGGGCTTGGAGTGGAAGCTTTATATCCCCATGCTACCTGAAAATTTGACACCACTTCCATAAACATGGGGAAATCTAGATTTCAGTTTGTCAACCATTCTTGACCTGAGGCACCATCGTACTCCCTCTGGTAGCTCTGACTGGGCACCACCTCCACCACTGCCCTCAGTCACGCTGATTGCTCTATTGTGCGTGGCGCCATGCTCCCCAGAGTGGCCTGCACATAGGCCGAGCTGCTTCTGCTGCTGCTGCCAATAGGGGTGCTACTGCTGCTGCTGGTGCTTCTACCGCTAGGGCTGGGGGCAGGGATAGACCCACCTGGCTGAAAGGGGTGGCTGCTCCCACCATCCCCAGGAGCATCCTGCTACATAGTCCGCTCTGCCACCCGGACCCTCTCCATCAGGTCACCCTTACAGTGTCCATAGAGCACTGTCTGGCGTGCCACACTGCCCTTGACCCTGGGGTTCAGCATTATTATCAGGACATATTCCTCCCGCCACAGGAGCTCATCAAACCGTGCCCTCAGCCCTGCCTTCAGGTGCCACGCCAGGTCAAACGCCTCATCGGCCAGCTTCCTGCCCTGAGGGCCACAATCCCACCCCCCGAGAATCCTGTCCAGTCTCCTGTGGAGACTCTGGACCAGAGGGATCACCTGGCTGAGGGTGGCGGTGGAGCTGCTCACGGTCTCTGTCATGGTCAGGAACGGTCTGAGCACGAAGACTGTGTGAGCCAGGATCTCCCATTCCACCCCATCGTCCCCTAGAGGTGCCCCGCTGCTCATCACCAGTTGAACCTGATGCAGGGCGGCTTTCTGTTCAAGAAGTCACTTGAGCATCAGGAAGGTGGAATTCCACCATGTGGAGACATCCTGAACCAGCTGGTGCACTGGGGAGCCTTGCTTGACCTGCTTTACTTGGAGGAGTTCGCAGCCCTTCATGCTCCAGTTAAAGAACCCCACCAGCTTCCTTCCCCGCTCAATCAGGGAGCTAAGAGTGCTTCCTGACCCAATCCCCTTATCCCCCAAGTCCAGATCATCCCTGACCACCAGGTGAAGGGTGTGTGCGGTGCAAGGGATGCTGGTGAAACCTCCTCATGGACTGCCTTCAGTATATTGGCCATGTTGTCCATCACCACACACCCCTTGGTGAAGGGTTCGCCAGGTCTGACCCACTCCCTTACTATGGTGGTCAGGGCTGCCTCAATGTTCCTAGTGGTGTGGGGGTTGTCCATTACTTGTGCCTGAAGCAAGGCTCACCTATACCTTGCTTCAGGACCCCTCCTGCTACTGCCAAGCGCTGCCTCTGGTCCTGTCACCAGTGTGAAGTCACTGCCAGTTAGGCACGCTGTGCATTCCTACTTGACCACAGGTCTGTTGTAAAGTGGATGGTGGCCCCCACCCCCAGTCCCTGCCAGCTGCTCCCTCACCCGCTCCTTCAAAGCCCTGTACAGCTCTGGCACCACATTCCGACTGAGGGTGGAGCAGGACGGTAGCTTAAACTGGGGGCCCAGGAACCCAATCAGCTGCCTGAAGCCCATGTCCTCTACAATGGAGAAGGGCTGCCCATCCAGCTCAATCATTTCACCCAACAGGCACCTGGCTTTCTCTTGAAAGCCACACCGCCCTCCAGCTGCCGATGGCCTTGGCAGCTGCCCCCACCCCAGATCCTCCATGGTGGGCTGACGTTGCTGGCGAGGCTCTTGCTGCTGTTCTTACCCCCTAGCAGGAATTCTGCTCCTGCTGCTAGAGGCAGCAGTTGGTGCAGGATGCTTGCTCGCTGAAGGAGGCGGACAACTGGCTGCTGCAGTCAGGAACCCACTGGCATCCACTGCCCCTGTCTGCCCGCTTAGCAGCAGAGTGCTGTGGCATGACTTCAGGTGCCTCGCCATGCCAGTTGTGCCAAGGTTGGTGAGCACCTGTCCACGCTTCACCACCTTATTGCACACAGTGCACTGCACCGCCCTGGGATCATCTGCACGCACCAGCTTAAAATGTTCCCTTCTGCTTTCTGGCCTGCCCCAGGTGACACACTGCTGCCAGCGCTGCTGGGAGGGGCAGAACTTGGTGGAGATGACACAGTTCTGGGAGGAGGGACAGCCATCCCCTCAGCTCCAGACATGTCCTCTGCAGGACTAGTGTCTGCCTCTGCGTCACTGTCCCCAATCACTGTGATGTCCCATGAAGGGGAGTACTGGGACCCTGAGACTTGACTGCCCACCATGCTGCTGCTGCCACTCTCCCTGTGCCCCCTACAGCTGCTGCTGCTACTCCTCTCCCTCCTGCCATTGCCCGGGGATCGAACCCTGCCTCTAGCAGCCATGGTGGGATCCACCAGCCCTGGACTGCTGGGGATCACCTCAACAATAGGGAATATTGTTGGCCCTGGAGGAACAATCAAAGGACCTGCCAGTGCTCCAGAAGCAGAAGAGAAAGCCGCAGCCTCATGTCCTGCAGGCCTTCCAGTGCCCTGATGGCACTGGAGGACGCAAGCAGGAGGCACCACCGAACCACCCCCAGACTAGTGCCACTGCTGGGAGCCTCCGAAGCCTGACGGCAAGAATCAGGCCTGTGCAGTTTGGGGCGTGGTGATGGTCTCTGGCTGCGGCTGCTGCATGCTGCCACTCCTCTGCCATGACCCCTACTCCTACCACCTCTGCCACGTGTCCCATTGCCTGACTTATGGGCAGCAGACCAGCCTCTCCTACTTCCCTTCTCCATGTCTTCAAACTCAAATACACACAAAGATTTTATATTTTTTTAATTTGTATTCAATTTTTTATCTAATATTATATATATATATATATATATATATATATATATATATATATATATATACTAAATCTAACTGCTATTAACTATTACTATTCTAAAACCTATGGAACTAAATGGAATATCCTAATAACTACAAAGACCTAGTCCTACAAACACACTATAAAACAATCACTCACTACACACTATCTCTATCTATCTCTATAACTAAGCTAACTCCTACATCTATCTATTGATCTATCGATCTAACTACAATATTACACAGGGATGGGGGGAAAAACACAAAGAACACAGGGAGGGGTACAAAACTGAAATGAAGCCTAAATCAATCTAAAAATTCTACTCTAAATAAATCCAAAAACAGGGGAAGGGAATCAGGAATGGAATATATAGAGGAAGAGGGAAAGGATTCAATGGAGTGAGGAGGAAGAATACAGGGATGGGTAAAAAATAAAAATAACACCTAAATCTATCTAATATAATCTAAATAAATGATAATATGGAGAAAAATGTGTTGGATGAGTGAAATAGGAGGAGGATGGCAATGGATTGAGGAGAACACAAACTGCTGGGAGAGGGAGCCTTCTGAAACACCTGCTGTTCAGCAACAGTGACTAGCTCAGAAGATGTTGGAGGGGGGGAGGGAAATGAGTTTTGTTACTTGCTGTGCTCACCTCACCGCAAGCCCCATTGGCATCCGTGCAGCCTAGCTCGTGGCGAATCGCAGACTGCAAAGCCAGTGATCTGAGGAGAAAAGGGATGGTGATTGGGCAGGCTGGCTGCTAGTCCAAGCCTCTCCACCCCTGGTGCCTGGAAGTCTGCTCCTCAGCTGACTCCCCCTCCTGTCACGTTTTTGCCTTCTACAATCACGTTTTTGCCGCCTGAGCAATCCGAACTCGATCCAAACCGACCAAACTGGTTGGTCGTTTCAGAGTTCGGATCGCGTTCAGGTTTGGTCGGTTTGGGTTCAGGTTCAGTCGTCCGAACAGATCGAAACCGGTCCGAACTCCAAACTTCCGAACCGCGTTCGGACATCGCTAATGTTTACATTTAATTCTGCAAGCAGCACCCTGAGAAAGTGCCATTAGTAACAGTTCTGAGGGTGTTTTCAAATGTGATGGTGGCTGGGTTTAGCCTGGAAGCCGCTGTCAAATCACATGTTTGAACAGGCTGCATCCCAACTGTGTTACAGTCACCCCAACAGGCCCTTTTCACACAGACACTCTAACATGGATAAAATGGGTGTTACATTTTATTATACAAGTTGCAGGGCTGAAGGTGTGCTCTAAGGGTGCCTTGCAACATGTATAATAAAATGTAACATTATCCGTGTTAGAGTATGTGTGAAAAGGGCCACAGTCGGGTTCCGTCCTGTTGCTTTCATATTTGAAATCCCACTTTACTCACCCCAGTCCGGAGTGGGGGGGGCATCAGGGAGGGGAAGGCCACTGGCAGCAACACGGGGGTGGTACTGGGTACGGGTGACCTCACGTCTGCCTGGCTCCCTGCCCTCCCCTGTCAAATCCTGGAGGTGGTGGTGGACCAACCCAGAGAGTGGGTAAGTCCGTGGCACCGCCCGAGAACCATCACATTTGCTTTTTTTACCCTGAGTAAAAGCCCAGCAGATTCACAAAATTTACCAGCCAAAAAAACCCTACCCTGTTGCCAAACCAAACCACTAAAAATGTATCTTGGGATTTTTTAAAAGCTGATTTTTCTGTTGTTGTTTTTTAAAGAAGTTGTCTGGGCTATGAGCATCCATCTGGATAAATTTCTGCCTGAAGACATAAGGCTACAGTTTTGTTTTTTTAAATGAAACTAATTCTGTCATCTTGCAGTTTCTTACATGGATGTCTACTATCTCCACAGACAGGCAATCATTCTGTTTGATGAACATGAAAGACTAAAGTCAGGGTCAGTTGTTCCAGAAAACTAAAAGCAGCAGGGCCACCAATGGAGGGGTGGGGGGGCGGGGATTTGCAAGAAGTTCACCCCTACTCTAGGGCAATGTGGGACATCATTTGAATAAAATTTGTGTATGTTAATTTGTGTAAATTTATGCAAAATTGAAATAGCCCCTTTGCCTAAATTGTGGATGGCCTGAAAAAAAATAGACTTTTTTTGTTAAAGCAATCCTAAAAAAAATCACACATCCATACAATAACATCTTTCATAACTAGGGCTGTGCACAGGGTCAAGTATTTGAATTATCTATATTTGTATTTGTGTTTTTAGTATTTGCATTTATTTGTATCTTTACTTTATTATCCTTTATTGCGTAGTCAAAATTGACTATTGCAAAACACTTGAAAGGAAAGAAAACATAAATCAAATTAAATACTAAAACCAAGATCCTGGACAGGAAAACAGAATATCAATAATCATTCATCTTTACATGTGTTCATTGCATTTTCCCCATTTCCACCAATGTGGAAAACACAGTGGGGCTGATCCCAAACCTTGCATGCACGCGCTGCCGCATGGTTTGTATGAACACTGCAGGCCCCGTGGCAAGGGTGCACATGGCTTGCGCATGTACATATGTGCACACCACATGTGTTCTACACACTGGTCTGCAGGGCTTGGGACCAGCCCCACTGAACATAGGTGTCTGCATATAGATTAATTTGTTGAAGATGTGCAGCGAGGTTCTCCCTGTTTGCATTTTCCTTTCCTTATAGTCCTGCCAGTTTAAAATGATGTTAAGTCTGCTACCAATTTAAAAGGGGGACACTGGTTTTGGGGAGGGTGGAGAATATGGTTGGCTTGGTAGGGCGGTTGTTAGCCTGGAGAGAGACGAATGGGGCATTGTTTTGGTTCAGAGGTGGTTATCTGGCTTGAGGGAGAGTGGAATAGGAGTCTGGCTCAGGGAGTTAAACTGGTTTAGGGAAGGGAATGCTAATTTGGGGAAAGGGGTGTGGAACTAGACCCAGGGGAGGTGGTGCTGACTTGCGGGGATGGGAGGATGAAGCTGTGACAAACTCCCCATTTCTCCTTGGCTGGACTGGGGGCTGGCTGTAATGTGGGAGACTGAAGTTCTCAGACAGCAGCCGGCCCTGCAGGTGGTGAGGACTCATTGCAAGCTCCCTTGGCTGGTAGCTAAGTGGAAAGTCAGAGAGCAGCCTGGCTCTGAGTTGGATATGTGTTGCAACTTTTGGGGCCCAGTTCGAGACCTTAGACACCACATCATTTAGGAGATTTCAGGGTCACTCAAAACCCATATACATTTATTTTATATTTATTTATTTACATAGTTTATGTCCCACTCTATCCCGCCATAGGTGGCCCAGAGCAGCTAACAACACAAAATAAATATAGTATAAAACAGTTTTAAACATTAAAAAGCATAAGCATAAAAAACACAAATTACCCCCGTTCCTCCACCCTTCCCAACCCACTCAACCCTATTCCTCTCCCTCACCAAATGCCTGACAGAACAGCCAGGTTTTGCAGTTCCTATAGAAGGCTGGGAGGTTCAGGGACAGACAGGCCCCCACCGGGAGGGAATTCCAAAGGCGCGGCCACTAAGAAAGCCCTATTTTGCGTGACCCCCCAGAGAACCCGGGGGACCTCCAGCAGGGCGCCCCCGGATGACCGCAGGGGCCTATCTAGATCCTGGGGAGTGAGGCGGTCTCGCAAATAAGCAGAGCCCAGACCGTGTAAGGCTTTATAAGTTAAAACCAACACTTTGAATCGGGCCCGGAAGATTATTAGCAGACAGTGCAGAGATCGGAGCACTAGTGTAATGTGCTCCCGGTGGCCCAAACCCACCAGGAGCCGGGCTGCCGCATTCTGCACCAGCTGCAGCTTCCAAGCCATCACCATAGGTAGCCCCACATAGAGTGCGCTGCAGTAGTCTAACCTAGAGGTAATAAAAGCATGGATAAACATGGCCAAGTCCGGAACTGAAACCAGCAGCTGAAGCTGCCACACCAGATGTAACTGGCAGAAGGCACTCCTCGCCACAGCCTCCACCTGGAGATCCAGGCAGAGCTGCACATCAAGGAGCACCCCCAGGTTCCGCACCTGGGATGTCAGCAGAGGGTAGACCCCGTCAATCGATGGGGCCATCACCTCTGCTGACCTACGCACTAACATCACCTCCATCTTGACAGGATTCAGTTGCAGTTGGTTAGCCCTCATCCAGTCCCCCACAGCTGCCAGACATCGGGTAAGCACCGAGACAACCGGGCCTGGGTCGGTTGAAATTGAGAGGTAGTGTTAGGTGTCATCAGCATACTGATGACACCTCAGCATACTGATGGTATGTGGGGTGTCATCTACTCAGCATACTGAGGTAGTGTTGGGTGTCATCAACATACTGATGACACCTCAGCATACTAAGCATACTTCTCAGCATACTGATGACACCTCACCCCAAATCCTCTGATCACTTCGCCGAGCGGCTGCATATATACGCTGAACAGGCGAGGGGACAAAACTGAACCCTGTGGGACCCCACACGGGAGGTCTCGGTAAGATGAAAAGGAATCACTGAGTACCACCTGCTGAGTTCTTCTGGTCAGGAATGAATGGAACCATTCAACAATGAACCACTGCCTCTTTGAGACAGCTTGGCACTCTGCCCTCCCGTAGGGAGGCGTTGACCACCCTAGCCAGCAACGGCCCCAATGTCTTCTGGCAACTCTTAATCAGCCAGGACGAGCAAGGATCTAATTCACAAGAAGTGGCTTGAACAGCCGCAAGCACCCCCACCACATCAGCGGGTGTCACCGACTGAAAGTGATCCCAGAAAAATGGACAAGTCGGGGCTTCTACACCCTCTACCTCCTCCACAGCACTAAATGCGGCATCGAGGTTGTGGTGGATCCGAGCAATTTTGTCCACAAAATAATCCGCGAAAAGGTCACAGTGGGTGGAAGATGACTCAACCCCCGAGCTGAGGGAGGCCGGACTGACCAGGCCCCGCACCACCTGGAACAGCTCCACCGTATGGGATTTAGCAGCTGCTATGAGGGCAGCAAAGAACTCCCTCTTTGCTATCTGCATAGCCTCGGCATAGGCTCGTAAACTAGCTCTATGTCGCAATCTGTTGGCTTCAGTACGAGATCGACACCACCATCGCTCCAACATTCGCCCTTCTTGCTTCAGGATCCGCAGCACCTCAGAGAACCAAGGAGGCCTGCAGGGCCACTGCATGGGCAACTGATGTCTGGGAGTCATTTGATTGATGGCCTCCATCAGCAAGATATTCCACAACTTGACGAAGTCATAGAAGAGACAGTCGTCAAGGTCAGAGGGTAATTCCCCCAGAGCGCCTAGAAACAGCACCGGGTTCATCAGTCTCCAGGGGCGGACCATCCTAATAGGTCCTGCATCCTGCCGGGGACAGATATGTGCTAGAAGGGAGGTCTGTATGAGGTAATGATCCGTCCATGACAAGGACACAGTTGATCTCTCCCCCATTAACGGAACACCCGCCTCAAGGCCAGTGTAGAACATGAGGTCCAAGGAATGGAACACCCGTCTCAAGGCCAGTGCAGAACATGAGGTCCAAGGAATGTCCTCCAAGATGTGTCGGACCAATGACCCTCTGGGACAGGCCCATGTTTGCCATGGCAGCCATGAACTCAAGCTCAGCTCCCTCGAGCATAGTGTCGGCGTGAATGTTGAGGTCACCCAAGACTATCGTCCTGGAGGACCGCAACACCACCTCCAACACTGCCTCTGCCAGAGTCTATAGGGAGGCTGACGTACTGGCAGGTGCACGGTAAACCAGCAGAACTCCCCAACTGTCCCCTGCCAAATCAAACACAAGATGGAGACCTTCAATGCCTACCATGGTCCGCACTGTATACCTCTTCACAGACCACCCCTCTTTAAAAATCATAGCTACACTGCCCCCGTCCCTCCAACTGCAGCTGGTGCTGCACGGAATACCCAGTCAGAACAAGATCAGTCAGGATAGGCCCCTATTCATGGTCCAGCCAGGTTTCCATGATACACGCGAGATCGGCAGCACAGTCCAGTATTGCCTCCTGGACCGTCGTTGCCTTATTCGCCACCAACTAGCGTTCAACAGTACCAAAACTGGGTTGTGGGTCCCCTGACCATGCTCCACTTCCTCATCCTCTGGGGGAGGGACCAGAGGGACGTGCACTAAGCACCTGCCCCGCCTTACCACCCTCACTTCCCGCCCCCTGAGACCATATCTCCCCCAGCCTGTCACGACCCCAATAGCCGTGTCAGTCCCCACCATCCCACAAGCCCCTGTTTCTGCCCCTTCTTGCCATCTCTTGTTTGGGGCCAGATTAATGTTTATGGGAGCCAAGGTCCAGGCTGGTCCTGCCATCGACCGTCAGTTATTTGGGGTCACTAATTTCACCAGTCTTTATCAAGGGAGAGAAGGAAGCTGAGAAGGGGAGCTTCTGTCTCCAGCCCTGGATGGTGTCTTGCTGAGAAACAAGAGCAGCAGCGTCAGGGAGAAGTGCTGGGGTTGGGCCCTGTCATAAATTAAGCCAGGGACTGTGATAGACTCCTGCTTCCATGCTTTGACTTTAAAAATAAATAAATAAATAAATAATTCAATGGGTTAAACCCATCCCTTTAATTGAGTGACATCCAGAGTCAACTGGACAGCCACTGTGTCCCCGTGAAAAAGTGATAGTGGCAGGGAAGCAGGCTGTCATTTCCTAATCCTTTCTCTGACCCAGCATATGCCTCGTACAAACAGCCTGGCACTTGATGGGCCAATCTGCATTTTGCTGTTAGTCAGTAGTCATTGTCACTGAAAATGTGCAAATAAAATAATGAAGAACATGATAAAATAGATCACGGAAATGTGTCTCTATTTAAAGCAGCTGTTTGGGTGCCAGCTGCTTAGTAACAAATACATCTTTAATGAAATCAAACAATCCGGCAGGATTTATTGATTGCTAACAATTGTTTTAAATACAGCCTGGTAGGCTGGGCTGTTAACATCCTTTTTTGTCCAATTAGTTCAGTTGGTTTGAATTAGAGATACTTTGCTATTATCTAAGAAAAGAAAATGCCGCTCGCTAGACAACATCAATTTTTCCTTCTTCCTTCAATAATGTGCGACGGCGCTGCACAGCATAAAAGACTAAGAGGCTGCTCCAACTGTTTAGAGGAAGGTCGCTATGCCCCTTAACAAGGCCTTTCACCTCAGAAACTGCAGTTCAAATCCATCCTGAGATCTTGAGTGAAGGGGATGTGGTGTTCTCTCCTCGGGGCCTGTTGAACAGTGGAAAGGACAAGGACCCCTGTGTTTCTGTGGCACTTCAGAGCCAATTTCTGCAAGGAGGATAATAGAGTCCTGTGGAAACTTAAATCTTAGGGCTGACCTCTCTTTGCCTGTAATTCGACACTTGCTAGCGGAGGGGTGAAAAAACCCCAGCAGTATTGCAAGGGCATGGACTAGCTAGCAAGAATGTCCTTTCAGACCTGCTTTTTATGAACCTATGAAAATCCACTACTGAGTAGAAAATTGAAGAAGTTTTCTTCTTAGACAAAGTCCCGGCTTTTCGCAGAATTATTTGAATCATATTGATGCTAGCAGAAAATCCCAAAGCAGGCGGCATTTTTCAGTAAATCTGCACTGCCATTCAAGTACCCATTAAGGGATGAATCCTGTACTGTTTCCACTCAGGCAGACACTGCCACTGTTTTCAGCGGAGTTATTGATTTAGAAAGGACAAGCATCAAGCCCTGTGACAAACATGCACTAGCATTACCCAAAGTTAATATTTTTAGATTTTTTCACTCCCCCTAGGGATGGGCGAACGCTGTTCGGAAGTTCAGTGTTCGGCCTGAACTCAGTCTGTTCGGACTACCGAATGTGAACACAAGCACGGACACGAACACACCAAACAGAACCAAACACCGAACGGCGAAATGGCCAAACATACCGACCAGAACCAAACACTGAACGACGAAATGGCTGAACAGTTCGGTCAGTTCGGATCGCGTTCGGTTGTGTTCGGGTGGCTAAAACGTGTTCTACTGTCATATTCCCCTACCTCCAAGGTACCGGCCAAGCCCCCACAGTATGTTATCACACACAACACTGAACTCCTTCGGGGTGATAGCAGGAGAGCTGCTCCTTGTTTCCTCACAAACCACCACCAATTTCTCTTTGGAAGGCAGTGGCATCTCTTGTTATTCTTCTGCTTCTTTATCCTGGGTTTTGTACTTTTTTTCCCCACAAGACTCTTTGTGAGGTTGGAACCCAGACCGAAGGCTGCTGGATCCTCTCACAACTTCTTATAAACCTCTCCAGCCAGGAGGCACCTGTCCCTGCCCATCCCCCTTACCCCTGTCCCCTCATCATTCTTAGCCTGGACCTCAA
>QEPC01006008.1:2109170-2158008 GCA_003113815.1 Sphenodon punctatus
TGGATGCCCACTGAAGCTGCTGGATGATATAAAAAAAGCCTCCTACCACCCGCTACCGCCACCTGCTCCCCACTGCCAAGGAGCCAGTTTCACTTTGTCTCTGTCAGACCCACCCACACAAACACAAGCCCTGCACCTCCTAGGGTGCCGTCTGCAAGTTGAGACCCTGCGGCTGGCACATCTTTGGGTTAATAACTACGCTACATGGGGTGGCAGGTGCTGTGTGATGGTAGGGATCAACAAGCTGTATGAGAATATGCCACCTGCCAGCCTGAACTTCTGCACAGGGGGATAAAATATTTGAAAGTTCAAACAAAGCTCGAACCAATACCAACAAGTAACTTTTATTAACAACGCAACAAGAAGTTCACAAACATTAACAACAACAATATAAACAGTAAACCAAACATTTTTAAATGGAAAGGAAACTTAACCACTAAACTTTAAACTCAATCTTTGGACCTGCCCCCCGGAACTTGGGGGAAAGGCATCAGTGGTGCAGGGGACCTAGGGGCCGCGGGTGCGACTGCTGACATTTCATAGCCGTGTTCTATGGCATATTTGACGGCCTCTACCAAGGCTGCCCGCCAGCTGCAGACCGACTGGCGGAATAGCTCCAAGTCTGCCCTCTCAGTGGAGACATACTTGGATACATACTCCGAGTATGCCTCCACCTTCTTCTCCCTGACCTCTAGCGCCTGAAACTGTACCACCAGTTGGTCCTCAATTTGTTTCAGGTGGTGCACAAAGTCCTCGTTGGTCCACTGCACCTCACCTCTAAAGGCCCTTGCTGCTGCAGACTCCAGTCTTGTCTCAGTGGGCTCCACATCTGAGCTGGAGGAGGTGCCTCTTCTGCTTTGCTTTCCCCCCCTCCTCCGCTGCTCCACGGCCATGCTGCCACCAGTCTCCTGGGCCCGAGACACCTTCTGGCCGTGGGCCTTCTCAAGATGAAAAAGCAGCCCGGATGTGGTGCCCTCCCTCTGTCACCGCAATTTTTTCTTGCAGATCTAAAAAGCATAAAAACAAATATAGGGTTATAAGAAGTGCCATACTGTATCAGACCAAAGGTCTGTGTGAAGCCCTGCCTGTACTATGTCTCCACAAGTGGGTGGGGACCAATCTCTTTCTTACAGCCACCATGCCTTACGTTGCATATGGCGAACCTCTCCTCCTTCTCATAAAATTTCCAGACATTGGACCTGGTGGTCCGTCCAATGTCTGGATTTTGGCTCCGATGCCGACGGCTTTGGGTCCTGCGCTGCCCGGCATCAGTGCTGCTAGGGCCAGCAGCACTGGAATTCTCTCTGAAACAGGAACACATAGACAACACGTGTTTGAGGGGTGGTGCTGCTCACGTCTGAACCCCCCCCCACAGTACAGTACCCTCCCCCTCTCTCTGCGCCATACAGAGAGTGCTAGGGGATGCTATGCGCCAGCCCTCCCCGAGGTGCACTGCAAAGGGGTCAGGGGATGCAACAGACTGCAACTAGAAAACCCCTGCCTGGCACATTCAAATCCCGCCCTGATTTTTGGGGTTGCCTAGGGAAGGGGATGGCAAGTGGAGAGTGGAGACCCTTGCTGGCCTGGCACGTGCTTGGGTGGGGGTGCTCTGGCTGCTGCCGCTCACACACTATAGTACCCCACCCCTATCTGTGCCTATGGAATAAAAACATTTTGTTACAAACCTGCCAGGACCTCCAGAGGCCACCACTTCCTCCACTTGCTCCTCCTCTGAGGAGCCGGGCACCACCACCTGAGGTGTAGGGGCAGCAACCTCTTCCTCCTCCTCCGGATCCTCCACAGGCAGGTTGGCTCCCAGTCGGGGAAGCATCACTGCTGCCTTCTTCATTATTAATTAATTTTTTTAAAACACAAATCACACACGCACACAGTCCAACAGCACACCACACACACTAACACTCACCAACCACAACACAACAGCACACCCAAACACCGAAACCAAACAGACAGTCAGATACCCAGCCAAACACACACCCACTCGCCATGCAGCTCGCACGCACACAAATTTCCTGTTTCCGGGGCGATCACGCTCTCGCGTTAATGCACTGAACGTGACCGAACGAACATGACCGAGCCCGAACCAGGTGAGCAAACCAAACTGCCAAACCGAACGGATGAACCGAACGCAGTCGATCCGAACGGAATTACCGAATGCAGTCGAACCAAATGCCCGAACCGAATGGATGAACCCATATTCCAAGAATGGAAAAATAAAATATTGTATAACTCAGGTGTGGGGAACCGTTTCCCTTCTGTGGGCCACTTTGAAAATTACTAAAAGCTCCATGGGACGGATAGAAGTTGGGGAAGCGGGTGTTCAAGGGATGTGCTGAGGATGAGGGAAGGAAGGGGAAGGTCCATTTGCATGGACCTATGTCATAGATCTCTCTCCTATCCTTGAGCACATTTCCTCATCTCCACTCCCTTCCTCTGAGCTCACCCTTTCAGTGCATGAGTGTAGGGACTGGATCCACAAGCCCAGTCCAGGAATTGGAACAGGAGCAATTAGGTCATGTTCCAATGAACAGTGTTAAACTGCAGTAACTATTTTGGTTTAATTAAATTGATGTAACTGCTCCACTTTGCTACTGTTCTCACACTGCAGATACAAACAGATGTAGCTACTTCACAATCTCCCCCTAGGGGTCATGACAATGGGTGTTAGCAGACATCCTCCTGGACATTTCTCCCATCCAGCAAAGAGGTTCTCCCAGCCAGGCACATTCCGATGACAGGAACAAACATTCTTGCTGTTCCCATGGCTGGGGAGGGGGGGGCGGGGAGTAATGAGCAGCCACCAATCCATGTCATCGTGCTCCTGGTGTCACCATGCTTCCCTGCCATGACAGGCAGCCGTGGCAACCACCATGCCAGAAGGAGCGGGGCCAGGAACAGACATTCCCACCTGGTTCCACCTGCTTTGGCCCAGCTGGGCGGCTACTGGGCCCAGACTGTGGGTCCACATTGATCCAGACCCACAGTCTGAGCCCAGCCACCACCCTGGGTGGGGTTTGTTCTGGGCCCACATCTGGTTGCATATACACATTGAACAGGAAGAGGGAAAGAATAGAACCCTGCGGGACCCCACATGTGAAATCCCAGGGAGCAGATGTAGTCACCCAAGACCACAGGGTGTGTTCTACCAATCAGGAATGAGCAGAACCATTCGAGAAAGATCCCACCCACCCCAGCACTATCACGCAGCCAAGTCACCAACAGCTCATCGTCAACGATATCAAAAGCAGCTGACAGATCTAACAAGACCAGAAGAGTCGACTCCCCCGGTCAAAAGCAAGGCACAGGTTTAGACTCCCCCGGTCTAAACCAAGGCCACAAGCTCAGTCTCGGTGCCATATCCTGAATGAAAGCCAGACTGCGAGGGGTTCAGAAAACAGACCCAGTCAAGATGGTCCCGGAGCTGCTGGGCCACTACCCACTCAATAACCTTTCCTAAAAAGGGAAGGTTAGAGACAGGCCGGTAGCTGGCAAGGGCGTCAGCATCAAGTGATGGTTTTTTGAACAAGGGTCATACCACAACCTCTTTAAGAGTCACTGGGTCCTGCCCTCCTCAAGGGTTGTCATGGGCTAACCACCCATGCCAGCACCAACCCCAATGTCTCCCTTGTGGCCTTAACCAGCCAGGATGGGCAAGGATCTAATTCACATGTTGTGGCCCTAACAGCCCTCAGGACATCCCCCTTATCGGCAGGGGTCACCGACCAAAATTGATCCCACAAAATAGGACAAGCCCAGAAAACATTCATAGCCTCTGGTTCCCCAATTGTATCAACTGTGGATTAACTTTGGTTTAAAGTTCTGTATGTGTGGATGAATCAGAGGTTAAGGTGAAGTAAGGTGCAACTACTTCTAGGGATCTATTCATCAGACTGTGGCCATAAAATCCAGCAATGAGCCAGAGGTTCCCTTACCCCAATATAACTATTTGAATGTGCCTCAGAGAGCTGTGTTACCAGTCTGAGAGGACCAACCAATGTGCATACAACTAAGAGGAACTAGCTGTTCCTCTTTGACTGACACCAAGAGAATGATCATTTAAGCTATTAATGCTGCTGTAATGGTGTATTTAAATAAATAATATGCATTTGCTATACTATCTACTGTGTATTTGCTATAATGAAGTTGCAGTTTAACCTCCCATATTGGAACACCTTGGGGTATGTGCTTTCTTGTCTAAGGCTACTTTATCACATTACTTGGAAAGTGGGGAAAACTTCTATGAGGACACTCGTGACTGTATTATCACGGGAATTAGTGCACATAGCAATGAGCTATTCCACGTTTCTGCTGCAAGAACATCCGTGATTGTAAAACCTACATTGGGGGACCTGGTCATGCACGAGTATTCTTGCAGCAGAGAAGCAGAATAGCACATTCTTACACGCACTAATGCCAATGAGAACACAGCTGAACTAGAAAAGGTACAGAGAAGGGCAACAAAAATGATCAAGGGCATGGAAGGGCTCCCGTATGAGGAGAGGCTTGGTAGGTTGGGGCTCTTCAGTTTGGAGAAGAGACGACTGAGAGGAGATATGATAGAGGTCTATAAAATCATGAGTGGTGTGGAACTAATAAACAAGGAGCAGTTATTTACCCTCTCAGCTAATACTAGAACTAGGGGACACTCCATGAAACTCATGGGTGGCAAGTTTAAAACAAATAAAAGAAAATATTTTTTCACTCAGCTTATAACTGAGTTGTGGAATCTACTGCCAGAGGCTGTGGTAAGGGCCAGTACTATAGCTGAGTTTAAAAGCAGTTTGGACAAGTTAGCAGCTATTAGCCTGACAGGATCAGGGAACATGACGGGAGCTGGGGGAAAACAACAGGGAATGGATCCTCCATTGTGACCTGTTGGGTGCTTCTCCCAAGCCACCGTGATTGGCCACTCTCTGAGACAGCATGCTGGGCTAGATGGACCATTGGTCTGACTCAGTATGGCACTTCTTATGTTCTTAAGATAGACTGAAAGTATAGGGTCTCAGAAAACATGGAGGTGGGCAGTGTCTATAAAACCTAGATAGAGAGACAAATCCTATCATCCTTTACTGCTGTGTCATGAGAAGTGTTCAGATGTCCTATCATAATTAGAGCTGAAATAGATAGCAAACAAATTATGAGTGGTAATATCCAATATTCCAGATAGCTTGGTGGTTATTTGGTAACTGTCTGGTAATCTTGGAGGTTAAATCACCAAACTGGAATACAATGGATATTACCATGTACCTAATTACCACATTGACACAGAACCAAACCAGTCCAGTTAGAGGGAGGGAATACATTTTTTTTAAAAAGTCAAATGGTAATTCAGTAGTGTGGCTAAGTGAAGAGGAGGCGGATACTAAAGTGGATAGCATTCAGTATCTGATCGAATACTGGATATTAATGGATACTCGTGTCAGCTGTAATCACAATCAAGAAGACTGGTCATGTGAATCAGAAGTGAATGATACTATAGATGTGAGAAATTAGACACTTAGTAACTAGTAGTCATGGCTCACTAATAAGATTTGTAAGGGAGCACCAAGTAGAGGGGAGGGCACACCTGAAGTGGGCTCCTGGTGTAGTATGAGGGTCAGCTGGGATCCAGAGTACCAGGGAGAGCTCCTGTGGAACAATGTTCAAGTCATATACCATCCTGAGATGTAGCTAGATTGGAATGGGCCATGGTGATGAAGATGGATTGTCACCCCTGCCCTCCTGCCTTCCTCCCAGCAGCAGGGACACAGGTGCACCTGGGAACATCTTGGCTTCCATGCAGCTGCACTGCCTGTACCTATTATAGCTATGCCCTAAGGACCATCATCCCACCCTTAGAGGAAGAACGGAGTGAGAACTTCAGTCAGGAATCCAAAAGTGTCAACCCTTAGGGCAGGTAGTTCAGGAAGTTGTAATGGGGGACCATAAACCACCAGTGGAGTCTAGTCAGCACCAAGGCCCCTACATATGGGGTAGAGGATTGAGCCTCGATGGGTGTGGTGGTATGGCTGCTCTGAAGGGTGCAGGGAGGTAGTAAGGTGATACCAGTTCATGGGAGTTGGGACCCCATATGAGAGATGACCCAACCTCATGATGCAGATGATCGGCAAGATAAGGACTTTGAGCACCAAGGCAAAGCAGGAAATACTGAAGCCAGAGACAGATAAGAGACGGAGGAAATCTATGTCCATGGGAAAGTTAAGGGTCCTAATGCCAAAGACTATCCCTCCCTCCTTTCACTTTCATATGGAGGCTTAACGACCATGGCTTGAAGCTCATGGGAACATAACATGCTATTCCCCATTACAACCAGAAACAGCTGTGAAGAACCAAAGAACGTGAAACTGTGAAATCCTGGCCCTGCAAACATTGGACGATTTCAGACGTTACGGGCGCCTGATTCACCACAGTAGATTCCCAGCAGTGGCAAACTGGCTAACCACCCCATGTAGGCAAGAGAGGCCCCAAACAGACATCACGGGAGCGGGACCACGGCAGGGAATCGGACCGGCAGACCACGGCCCGGGGCAGCACAACAGACGTTATGCCAATCCCGGGTCGGGCCTTGGTCAAAGCACCCAGAAGGTGCTGGGGTGGCTCATCCTGGCTGCTGCCATGTGCCCTTTAAATCTCCCTCCCTGGCCTGTGTTGTTGCTGGTTGCCTGGAAGCGACGTTACATGCTTTGTCCCCGTCTGGGAATCATTTTGTTTGATTCTGGCCGGTGGTTGCTGTCCAGACGTTACTTTTTTTTGTTTCCCACTGGGAATCTCTTTGACCATGCTTTCACAGATGGTCCGGGCCCGAGGTCTGGAAGCGTGGTTGATTTTGACCCCATGTGGGTACTGACTGTGGTGAACATCTGGCAGCCGCTGAAGAGTTCAGGATTCTTTGGCCCCACCGCAGGATTGACTGCAGTTCACTGTGGTTGACTGTGATCTTGTAACGTCTGAAAATATCAATTTATTCCTAGGTCAGACTGCCTACCTATCACCATGTAGGGATGGGCGAATGCGGTTCGGAAGTTTGGAGTTCGGCCCGAACTCGGCCTGTTCGGATGACCGAACTCGAACACGAACCCAAGCGCAAACATACCGAACAAACCAAACACCGAACAGCAAAATGACCGAACAGTTCGGTCACTTCAGATCGCATTTGGGTGAGTTTGGGTGGCAAAAAAAGGTTCACTGGAAGGTCAAACATGACAGTCACTGTGGAGCAGACTTCCAGGCACCAGGGGTGGAGAGGCTTGAAAGAAACAAAACTAATTATCTGCCTCCCCCCTTCCCAACACCTTCTGAGCTAGTCACTTTTCCTGAACAGCAGGCTTTGAGTAGGATTTTTAGATTGCTTTAAGTTTCATTTCAGTTTTGTATTGAAATGAAACTTAAATCTTTAACTGAAACCTTGTTTTATGCATTTCACTGTACAGACTCATTGATTATTTATGTATTTCACTACACACTTTTCTGTTTGTGATTCACCCCCATCCCATATATATGGGATGTATATATATATATATATATATATATATATATATATATATATATATATATATATATATATATATCCATATATATATAGATAGATAGATAGATAGACAGAGAGTTGTAAGAGTTAGCTTAGTGATAGAGATAGCATTAGTGATTTAGTTTTAGTGTTTGTAGGAGTAGGTCTGTGTACTTATTAGATAATCCATTTACTTCATAGCATTTAGAATAGTTAATAGCAGTTAGATTTAGATAGATAGATATAATATTAGATTAAAAAAAAAAAAACCATATAAAAACAAAACAACCAAATAAAAAACAAAAGAAAACCATATAAAACCCAATAAAAAACCAAAAAACCATATAAAAAACAAAAAAACACCCATAACAATACTTCCCGAATGGCCGAATGGCTGAACCGAACAGCCGAAGAGCCTAACTGAACGGCCGAACAGAATGGCCGAACCGAACAGCCGAACCAGAACTCGGCGAACTAGCCGAACTGCCGAACCGAACGGATGAACCGAACACAGCCGAACCGAACGGCCGAACCGAATGCAGCCGAACCGAACTGCCGAACCCGAACCGCGATCTGTCTGCCCATCCCTATCACCATGGAAGAAAGTCTTGTTATCTCAATTTTAACAGTTGGCAAACAGTTACAGAGAAGTCATGTGGCTTGTCCAAAGTCACATGGGAAGCATAACAGAACTTATGTTTTTCAGTCTGGTGCTTTAACCACCAGACAATTCATCCATTTACCTAGACTTTTAATTTTATACACATTCTAAGAATGAAAAGAAAGGGCTCAGGTCATGCTCAGCAATGTGTGTACTTCACATTTCTGATTCATTTTATGACATGGTTTCCATTTCTGTAGCTACGTTTCAGAGCCAATCGGCAGTCTCTAGCCCTGTTCCTAGCAAAGCAGGCAGAGAGGTTGGAAGGGATCCAAACTTCCCCTCCTCCTCCTGAGGCTTACCTTGCTTGTGAAATGTGAAACAACAGCAACAAAAATGAAAAAGGAAAGTGAAAAGCTACACCTAAAAATAGCTCCTTTGCAACCAGTGCAGTTGGTGGCTGTCCGTCCTCACTGCCGCTTCTGCAAAGTTTGCTTTCTGAAAAGAGTGCGCGGATAGAATCTAAATATAGATGTTTCATGTTCTTTAAATACTCATGTGACTCAGTGCCAAGCTCTTGTCTTTTTTTACATAGAAACGTTTGTTACTTTCAGTCTAGATTGGTGGGAAAGCCCCAGACCCCCCCCACATCTCGCAAGCACACTTTGCACCCCAAGCTCTCTTCTTTCTCTCCCCTTTCTCTCTCCTGGCCTCTGTGTTTTTTTCCTTCACTTCTGTTCTCTAGGCCAGCTTCCCTTTGATCTAATGGCCTTCTTCTACCCTTTTCCTGCAGCCAAACTCCCTTCCTCTCTCTCTCATTGCTCTCACGATGGGCCTGATTCAAAACCCAAAGATGACAATAACAAACTTTGCTTACTACAACAACTTTGAATTAGGCCCCTGCTCAGCTACCCACTATTAATACTCCTGTTTCCTCTCCTTTGGAGACTGCTTTAATGGAAGGTGGAATGGGGAAGAAGGAGTACAAGAATCTCCAGATTCCTCCCATTACCCCCTCCCTCACTAGCCAAAGTTATACAAACCCATCAGCAACTGGTACCCAAAATATGTGGTGGCCCTGCGAATGCCAGGCCCCCATTCTCTCCATTACTTCCTACCCTTAGCTTGGAGATTGACTAAGATACTGGAACCTGAGGATAGGTGTCTGCTTTTGAAGCAGGGAATGGTTTGGAGGTAAGGGAGAGAATTGTGGTTGCTAGAGAGGCAGAAAGAAGGTGAAAGAGCCCACACTTACATCTCTCACCAACCAGGAAAACCATTAAAATAATGGATGAGAGAAAAAGCTGGTATTTATCTTAATGCCCTTCCTTATGCTCTGCCAACCCCACTGTCTTTCACTCAGTCATTTCCTTCTGTCTCCCAGATTCTTTCTCCACTATACAGCATCATCTGCCAATGCCACTGATTTATGTGGTTTACTACCACATTCTCATACTCCCTCCATTACCTACTCCCACAATTCTGCTACCTCAGCACAGCATGCCCCCAGGATAAATGTCAATCCCCCCACTGACTTCCAATATTATCTTTTCTGAACTCTTCAGTCTAATCTGCCAAACTCCAATGCCTCCCCTACAGAGCTGAAATGAGTACCCACAAAAGTGGGTATATCCATTGATTTTCCGGTACCTGAATTGACATGATGACATCAGGCACTGACTGATAACCAATTTTGCCTGGATGTCCTGGAATGTTGATTTCTGGCTGTAGAATGTCGACTTCTGGTACTGATTTGTCAACTTCTGTGTTTTACTTCAGATGCTGATTTTTTCATTTTCTGTCCTGGAAAGTCAACTTCTAGTTCCAACGTTTTTGATTTCCCGACCATTTTTTAATGTTGTTTCTGTCCATGTTTTTTTGGTTTCCCATCTTGATATACCAATTGGTAATTGGAAACTCAAAACCTCAGTACTGGAAGTTAGCAAGTTTTTGAATTTCCGGATATCTGATTGGAGTAATAATCAGACCAATATCTGATTGGTAATTGAGTAGTCTGTTGAATATCCAATGCAGTACTTGAAAATGTGCGTATTACCCACGGGTAACCAATCTGCTACCTGTTTCAGCTCTAAGCCCATAACTTTTCCCATTGAAAGCTTCCTAAAGACTTAAGGATCAGGGCCTACAAAGGGAGAATTAGGTAATACAGATGCTGCTCCACGATATCCAGTATGGCCATGCTCCCCATACCCTTTACTCTGAAGTCGTCTAACTGAAGTCTATAGAACTATTTTAAAGTAAGTGGTGTGAGATGACATGTATATGGGCAGTGCAGATGACATCGACAAGGCAAGGATACACAGTGTGGATCCCCAACGAACCCTGGTTCCTAGATATAGAGGCCTGCGGCCTAAGCCTGACCAGACCTAGGCCGCTTTTAGACGAGCGGCACGCGATTGCGCATAATTTGAAAAGTCTGTATGTTGTAATTAGATGAGACGGAAGTGGGGTATTCTGCACATATTATGGCAGTTGCGCATTTTTAAAGTCCATTAATTAAATAGCTCGATTGTGAGCTATTTAATTCACGGACTTTAAAAATGTGCAACCGCCATAATATGCGCATAATACCTCACTTCCGTCTTGTCTAATTACAACATGCAGACGTTTCAATTTATGCGCAATCGCAATGCGCAATCATGCGCCGCTCGTCTAAAAGTGACCCTAGTCTCAGATAGGGACAGCCATGTTGTCAGACCAAGCCCCATTGAGCTCAGGCTCAGTTCTCTGTCAGTGAGAGGTCACACCTCCATAGAGTACCATGACATCATGGTGTTTCATGGGGGCAGACACCCACGAACACATCAAGGCCAGCCTCAGAGAAGTCTGACTGTCTGATCACGTTGGGCCCTAGTTTGGATTGGGCCCCATGAGGTTGAGGTTGAGCCAGGCTCGGGAGCTGGGGTGGGGGTGTTCAAGAGATTTTTATATGCACCTGTTTTGATGGTTTATATGTTGTAAGCTGCCCTGAGCTTTAGGGGATGGGTAGAGTATAAGATAAACAAATAAAATAATAGTTGAATAGTCTCTGAGAAGTTTCTAGCCTGCTCTTCCTGCTGGTCCATGATACAATGGCCCAGGATCAGGGGCAGAGAAGAGTGGAGAAGAGCAAGAGTGGTTTAAAGTCACCTTAGTATTCTCCTATCCTGAATTAGCCTTTGTCAGCATGACAGGATCTGTTGCTGGAAATTCAAGTTCTCATTCTACAGCTGCCATTAGGAGGATGCCAGTTTTTTGCACATACAATTTAATGGCTATTAGACTACTGTCTATTTGTAAAAATCAGTCCCTCCTCCCATCCAAATTTCACCACCAGGCCATTAAAGCCTCTCGTTTTGTCCATTTATGAGATTTTTGCATTGCAGATCTACAGCAGTAACACTCAGCCTAGCATCAAAATCTTACAAGATAATTAATTGAGGCTCTATGAAAAAAGCATAATTGGCAAACTGGCGCACTATTAACATATTAATACTCTGACCCCAGCTAGCTGAGGCTCATGAATTCCGATGTGTTATGCATCTACAGGACACTGTGATAGAAGTGGGAAACTGATGCAGTGAGGTAATGGAGCTCAATTACACCCATCGAAAGGTTGCTTTGTTCAAAGACAAGGATTAGTGTTAATAATTTTCCCCCAAGGAAGGGGGGAAGAAAAAACTAGATCCAAGTTCCTGGAGGGCCTGCAGATAGAGAAGCTTTGTCAGGAGGCAAAAAAAAGAAGGTGATGTCTTGTAACTAGGTCACTTTGGCTTTTTTTGTTTGATAAGACAGGCCCAGGAGATAAACCTTTCTGAGATGATTTCTTACATAATTGTCTTTTTAAATTATTGATCACATTTAATATACAAACAGAATTAGAAGAGCAGACCTAACCCTTCTCCCAGCAAAGTCAGTGGTAAAACACCAAGTGGTTTCAATAGATTAAGGACTGGAATCTAGTTTCTTTGTCTTCCTACTAGCCTCCTCATTTACTTACGTTAAATGGGACAGCCACAGCTGTATCTGGGTATTTTCAGACGTTACGCTGGGAAGATTCACTACAGCGAATCCCCGGTGGGGGTGAATGAAATAACCCCCCCCCCCCCGTGGTCAAAAAATGGCCCGAATAGACGTGCCGGCTGCTTTGGCCCCGCAGCGAAATTGACCGTGGTTCACTGTGGTTGACTGTGATCTCATAACGTCTGAAAATACCCTCTGTCATGCTCACAGGTGTAGATTGATTATTCGTGATTGCAAGACTGGGCCATGAAATGTGAGACTCCATTCCTTTGCCCATGTCACTGCATTTCAGACTTTACACAGAGATTCGGGATGGTGCATTCATCTGATTTTAAGCTGAATCTTATGATTTGGCTTGTTTGGATAGCTAGGATTTGATTTTGAACATGGCTCGAGACCAGGGGCAGGGATCCTCTTTCCTTTGTGGGCCACTTTGAAAATTAGTATAAGGTCCCAAGGCTGGATAGGTACTGAGGATGGGGTCGTTTAAGGGAAGTGGTCAGGATAGGGAAAACAAGGGGAGGGCTGAGATCATATATCTATGCATGCATCCATCTTTGCCCTTAAATGCATGGCTTCATCTCTGCTCCCTTCCCTTAAGCCAGGGGTGGGGGCTTAGGTCCAATGGGGGGCGGGGGAGGTTATTTGCCCCCTTTCCAGGTCCTGGATCTGTCCTGTACAAGATCCCTGGGCTGGATAGCAGTTGGGGATGGAGGGGCATTTAAGGGGTATAGCCACTGGAGAGGGGAAGCAAGGGGAGTGTCCAGATCATGGATCTGTATGGACCCATCCCTGTTCTTGAGTGCATGGTCTCATCTCCGCTCACATCACCTAAGCAGAAGTGGGGACCTCAGGTCCAGGGGCCAAATGCCCCTTTATTTGGTCCCTTTACAGTTCCTGGATCTGGCCTCTATATCCATTTCCTAC
Organism: Sphenodon punctatus; assembly: GCA_003113815.1. NCBI lineage: Eukaryota > Metazoa > Chordata > Lepidosauria > Sphenodontia > Sphenodontidae > Sphenodon > Sphenodon punctatus. Next base: position 2,122,247 of record QEPC01006008.1, read on the forward strand.
CCCTAAGCACTGAAAGACTAAGCTCAGGATAAGTGAACAGAGATGAGGGCATGCACACAAGGAAAGTGGAAAGAATCACTTTCCAGACCATGGATAAATAAGGGGGACAAATAAAAAAGAGCTCTCAAATTGGACAGAGGTTGCCCCACCCCTGTCCCAGGCTCATATTCTCCAAACGTTTTGGATCAACAGACCATTGTAATCCCTCGACATTTCTTATGGACATCCATGCACGTTCCAGAGATGGCTGCAGCCTGGTCCATGCCATTGCTCATTACAGACTGGTCATGGTGGCACAAAGCAGGTGACTTCAGTCCCCACCGGTACCATGGCCATTGCCAGTGGGCTGAGAGTTGAGCCTCATGTGCTAGCTGCAGCTTCCACACAGCAGCGTATGTGCATTACTATTAGCCCTTTGGCCCTGTTGGAGATGACTGTGTTCCCTGCAGGGACCTACGTCCACTTTCCTTGAGCTCTGCTTTGCCTCGTTCTGTAAACCAGCTGCAGAGCATTCACCAATGGCCTAGGAGGCCACAAGTGTTCTGTGGACCACAGTTTGACCACCCCTGCTCTAGATCAGTTACTGACAGCGTGTTGGTGCTGATTGTTTTTACAGATTTCCCTGATAATATTGGGGGGGGGGGGGGGAAGGGGATGTATTTTTGTCAGAAATATTGGGGGAAAGGGATGGGAATAAAGGAAAAAATTATTTTCCTTCTGACTATTAAGCTAAAAATAGGCAGATTTTTAAAATTTGCTATTGCTCCAAGTTTTTGTGTATATTGGTGTTTATTATTTCAGTTCTCCACTAAAGGAATATTGGTAATTTTCTCATGGTTTTACATCAGGTACATGGAATCTGTGGCCTGTGGACCAAATCCAGCTTGTGGCAGGTTTGTTTTTTAATTAGCCCCTTTTTCTAGTTTCTGGCTCTTACCCACCGATCTAGTCCCTACATTCAAGCGCTGAGAGGAAGGGAGAGGAGAGGAGGCCATATGCTCAAGGAAAATGGATGGATCCATAGCATAGATCATGAGTCTTCTCTTCTGCACCCCTATCTTAAGTGCAACCCATAAGCCCACAACCCCTATCCCACCCAAAAACCTTCTAGTAATGTTCAAAGTCTCCCATGGGAGAGAAAAGGTTCCCTTTCCCTGCTCCCAATCTTGGATTGCAGCAACTACTAGTGGTTGCATAACACGTATTTTGAACTTGAGAAATAAAGTTTGAACAAATCATTGAACTTGGGAAATACCTTTATAGTTAAGCAATTAGTAGATTCCAATTTGTTTGAATTTCTGAAAAGAACCTGCTATATTCCTAGATGCTTCTGTTATATTTAAGAGATTGGGTAATGTCTCTTGTCTGTAAAAATATTTCATGGGACATCAGCAGAGAGGGATTTTTATCATTAGTTTCCATTCCTTTTATCCACAAAGTACTTTGGAGACTTTCTGCTCCGTGACTATGTGATGAGGTCAAAGAAGGGGGGAGATGGGGAACCCTTTCTCCAGAAGTAACTTGAACAGGGCTGTGGAATTGGGCTAATGCAATTCTAATAAAATCCATCATTTTTACAGTTTTCAGCCTTAGAAACAATTTGGCCATTTATTTCTCCCCCAGTACACACTTCAACGCTCACCTTATTACCAGCAATGTAAAAAAGACACCAATGCAAACTTATTAAAGACGAACCAAGACAGGATGTCTCTGATCCCTTGGTTCCCTTAGGGAAACTCCCTTCCACTTAATGCAGTGCATGCTAGTTATTTTCTCAATCTCTCTGGAGACTTCTGAAAATTATTTCCAAGTGTGTCTGTCCATAATACATTTCTTTTATTGTGCTCCTTTGCATTGATTTATAAAGTTGAGGTTCTTTTTTAAAAATATTAAATAAATCTAGTGGGCATGATACATAGGGAGAATTTTTTAAAAGCCCAACTGTGTGTCTATTGGTCACTTTTGTCTTGGGATGGAGGGGGGGAACCCCCACCGCTCAGTGTTCGGGTGGTTGTGTGGTGGGGGCAGTGCGCGTATAAGACCGCCGATGGGTGCGGGGGTTGGTGTGTGGCAGGTGTCTGCCCGTGTAACCACCACAGGCGGTGGGTGTTTGTGCATGCATGCTCCCGCCGCACACCTACCCACACCCACTTTCACCCATGGAGCCATCCGCCAGAATGGAGGATGGTCTGTGGGTGGAGATGGGTGTGGGTAGGTGTAGGTTTGTGTGTGTCCATGTAAACGGCACCCACCCACCTACATCTGCAGCTCCGACACCCCACCCCACCCCACCCCACATTCTTCCATCTTCAAATGACCATAGGAGGAGATGTTTCTCAACCCTCTCCCTCCCCAGTTTCCTTCCCTGCTGTTCCCCCTCCTGCGTCTCGTCTCTTCTCCCTAGCTTCTCTTGATGAGGTCACCTCCCTCCTCTCTTCATCCAACCCATCCACCTTGGCCCCATCCCCTCTCACCTCCTAACAGCAATTGGTCCTACCACTGCAACTTCTCTGCTGCACATCATCAACCTCTCCCTGTCTACTGGGTCATTTCCATTGGTCTTCAAACATGCCACTGTTTCCTCTATCCTTAAAAAGGCCACTCTCACGAGGTCCCGAGGTCCCTCTGGGGGCTGCAAGAATCTCGTGCGTTCTTGTGAGAAAGCAAAGCATTCCCGTTTCAGCCCTACTCTGAACCTTTGCTTCAAAGCACGTAGATGCTGTATACATGTGCTGTCTTGATTTCCTTTCTTCAAATTCCTCCCTTGTCCCCCTTCAATTGGGCTTCCACCTTCTCCACTTGACTGCCCTCACTAAAATCACCAATGACTTTCTCTTAGCTAAGTCTAAGGGGCTCTAGTCCATTCTTATCCTCCTCAATCTCTCCGCCACCTTTGACACTGTTGGCCATGGCCTCCTCCTGGATTCGCTATGCTTCCTTGGTTTCCAGGACACTGTTCTTATCAACTGTTTCTCCTCGTATGTCTCAAACAGCTCCTTCAGTGTTTCTCTTGCTGGTACCTCCTCTACGACACTTTCCCTCTCCATGGGAGTTCCCCAAGGCTCTGTCCCGGACCCTCTTCTCTTTTCTCTTTACACTCTTTCTCTGGGTAAACTCATTGAATGGCATGGCTTCCAGTATCACCTGTATGCTGATGACACACAACTCTCTCTCTAGTCTCTCTCTCCACTCCCACGCTCCCTTGCCCATATCACTGACTGTCTCTCTAACATCTCTGCTTGGATATCTCGCCTCCAACTCAAACTTAATATGGCCAAAACTGATCCTCCTCTTCCCCCCCAAAACATTCCCCTCCTACCTCCCGCACAGTTACCATCGAGGGTGTCATCACTCCTGGTGACTAGCATTTCCAAACCAAGAGTGGATTCAAAATGTGTCTAGTTTCTGCTCCACAGAGTCCTCCACCTCCTCTCACATCCCCATCTCTATGAAAAAGTGGTTTATTGTTAGTGCCTTGTTCAGATTTCACAGAAACTGAGTGCTGTTTCCACTCAAACAACTGTTTTTGCAGAGCCCAAGTCACTAACAGGAGCAGATCCTTAGCTGAAGTAAAATAGGTTTGGTCTGTTGAACTAAGTGATCTACACTGATTTACACCACCAAATAAAGTGCTGTTATGGACAGAAACGAGGATGAGAAAGTCTCCTCAGAGTTACGATGGGTTTGCAAAAATAGCCTGATTTAAAAGATTCCTTTCTCTAGGAAAGGGGCTAGGGGTTGAACATATGGACTACACCCAGGAATTAGAAAGGTGCAAGGAACGTCTGGCTTGAGGGCCAAATCTGGCTCACTTTTCCTTTTTTTATTTGGTCCCTTTCTAATTCCTGGATCTGGCCCATGGATCCAGTCCCTGAAAGAATGAGCTCAAAGAAAGGGAGTGGAGATGAGGGCATACATGCACTCAAGAACAGGAGATGGGCCTATGGCACAGATCCATGAAATGGACCCTCCCCTTCTTTCCCCCATCCTGAGCACATCCCTTAATAACACCATCACCACCCAACTCCTATCTGGCCCATGGAGCTTGTTCTTTCCTCTTGGCCTTTTCTGTACTAATTTTCAGTGTGGTACATGGGAGGGAAAGGCTACCCCATCCTGGACTAAAGAGAGCGTGTGTTAATAAATGAGATGTTAATCCACATCAGGTGGGTGTCCACCTGCCTGTTTTTAGGTGTTCCCCACCACCGATTGCGTGGCCTCCACCCACTGGATCCACAGCCCCCACTCACGGTGGGTTCTCAGAGAATGGGGAGCCTGCCATGTGGGTGAATGTAGGCCAATGTGTGCCCACGTGTCCATGTCCCAGCGTCAACTAGATTGCATGCAGCGCCTCTGTGCATACAGGTCTGCCAGCACCATGCAGTCCATGGGCAGAAATCCTAGAGCGTCCAAAGAGTGTGACCAGTTCCTGTCCCTCTCTCTGCTCTCAATGGTGCTGCAAATGGAGGCTGCCCGCAAAGCACCTGAAATACATGCAGGGGGCTGTCTGCTTATTAGGCTGGACATGCTCAACATATGAGTGGGGGCTGCACGCACCGATCACAGACTGCAGCGGCCTAGCGTCTTGTTTGTTAACATCCAGTGTGGTTGTTTCTTGGTCCCAAATGTAAAAAAAGACAAAATAGTTCAGATAATATTGGACCAACGGACCAATGTCTGACAGAGATTATGCAAGTTTTGGGGCCACACAGGGCCCTTCGTCAGCCTTGTAAAAAGTCAGAACTGACTTTTTAGAGTCTCATATATATAGAACTATATTTCTATAAATATATAGAACTATTTTGGGGGGAAACACTTTTTAAAAAAAAGATTCATGGTATTTCGGCAGTTTATTTTATTTATTTTTATTTTATTTTATAGATTTATATCCCGCCCCCTCCTGCAATGCAGCTCGGGGCGGTTGCACTGTTGTCCTCTGCAGGGCAGGCAATGGCATGCCCAAGGGCACTATGAAAATGACATGCCAGAGTGGAACTTTAACCTGGCTCCTTGGTGGATGCACTAGCCAATCTGCTTTCTCCTCACCCAAGAATCATGTGCATTGCTCCCCTCCTACAGGCCCACCCAGTGCCTGTGAACTCCTGATTGCCTGCATTCAAGTCACTCCTTATTGTACACTGGTCCTCTGGCCAGAAGAGGCACCAGCAGATCTCAAAACGGGTCTGCTAATGCAATGGCTGTTAATCCTCACCTTACTCCTGCATTACTCTATCCCTGCTCCTACCCTGCTTTAATTTCCTGGCTCCTGATTCTTGACTTTGGACATGGTTCTGTCCTTTCCTGGCTTCTTCTCTGGGAATCTGTCATAATCTTAGCCTTGATCTAGGTTCCTGAAAGGCACATAGCACACAGCAACACAATTAGAACCCAAATCTCCTGACTACCGGTCTATCTACTAAACGATACTGCCTAACATGCTGTATTTTGTTTTCACATTGTATTTGCTAGATTTAAATACATCTTTCAAGATATTATGGCTGTGATTCTCAAATAAGGCACCCAACTGCCACTAATATCAACAGAGAAAGCGAGCCAAGCAGAATGCTCTTGAACTTTTTAAAAACATGCCAGTCTGTCCTTTCAAAAAGGCATGGATTTGTGCAGAGACAGAAGCTGCCTCTAGGAAGAGCGACTTTCAAAACTTTGCAAATCTTACCTGAAAAACATGTTTGATATTCTTATTTTTTTAAAAGTTTCCCTAACTTGCTAAGGCCCTAGAGAGAACTTAATTAAATCCAAAAGATTAAAAGTTGGAAAAATTAACAATTCAAGGAAAAGAAAGTTATACCAATCTTTCATATTTTTATTCTGCCTTTCATCCCGAAGGACCATAAAGCATTTGACAAATTGTGAGGAAAATTCTGAACTGCATAACATTAGTGAGGTCAGAAAAATATGGTTCGTTGAGCTACCTCACAACAGTAAAATAGCATCCAAATTAGAGATGGCAGCGTTCATTTAATTAATTAATTTATTTATTAACAAACCCCCTGCCATTTTGTATTGCTGAAAACGGAAATGTTTTTCTTCCTTTCCTGAAAACTGATCTTTTTCAGTCAGTATTTACAAAAAAAAAAAGAAAAAGAAAAAGAAAAAGAAACAAAATGTCAGGTGCAAAAACTGAAAAATGCTCTTCGTGGCATTTGTAACATGTCTTTCTACAATGATTTTTTTTTTGCATGAGAGGCAAGTGGTGTGAAAAAAGGATGCATTTTTAGTAATAAATCACCAAAATCATAACCCAGTTCCTATTTATTTGTTTTTAAGCAAAAGATTTGATCTACCTTTTTCAAGGTAGAAGTTGATGAACTACCAAAAAGTAGGTGATATTTACATAAGCAGAAGTTATTCAAATACCAGTTTAGCCAGGTCAAGTGGAACGAACATACATACCTATTCTTAACTTGATAGCAGTTTTGAATTATCTAAAAAGATGCCACAAAAAAGCTGGGGAGCAGTTGTTCTCCACTGCCACAAAGCCAGTACAAGGGGGAATGGGCCTAAACTGTAGCAAGGTAGACTTTGATAAAATATTAGGTGGGGAATCTAACTTTAAGAACAGCTGGACAATGAGTAGGTTGCTTAGAGAGGTTGTGAGATCTCCTTCCTTGGAGACTTTCAAAAGCCAGCTGGACAATCATTTGTCTGTGATGCTGCAAGTACAAAGCAGGGTTGAGGAACCTCTGGTGCTTGGGCCAAATCTGGCGTATGGCTCTTTTGTTTGGCCCTTTTCCACTTTCCAGATCTGGCCCACAGATCCAGTCCATCTACACCCTCAAGCAGTTGGAAGTGTGAGTACAGGGGAAGGGAGTGGAGACGATGGCATGAAACCAGGATAACAGAGGGACCCATGGCATAGATCCATGATCTGGACCCTCCCCTTCCTAGCCTTTTCTCCAACACCAATTCAGCTGGTGAAGTTTATCCTAATTGTCAAAGTGCTCCTCAAGGAATGGACCAATTTTGTACAACCTACCTTGGAGCAGAAGATTGTAGGGAGCTTGGGAGGTCCTTCCCAACCCTATGATTCTAACAAGGGACATAAAACAAGGGTGGCAGGAACAAAAGGGGCATGGGGAGAAGAATGGATGGTCAAGTCCAGACTCCAGTCTGGACTCCCGTCTGGAGTGTACAAGACAGTCCCTATCAAAAAGGAATTTTCTGTCTTCTCAGTTTCCATCATTAGGGGCAAGGATGGGGGTTTGTGGGTGTCAGGGAGGGTATGTCCCTTCCCTCACTTTGGACTGTTAAACCACTGAACAGGACAGAAACAAAAACTTCAGTTTTCATAGTATGCCTCCTCCCAACATTGTCTTATTTAGGTCATGAACTCTAACTAGTCTCATCTGAGCCCCAGGGATTAAGGTTGTAGAGGCAGGGGCCATTGTTGGCGCACCCCAAATAAGACAGGACACGATTGTATGGATTTAACATGGCCGCACCCTTTATTAATCCAGATTACAAATAAACCAAATAGATGAGGGGGTGACATTGCCTATTGCGATCAGAATCCAGTATCCAAGAACACGACTCGATTAAACCTTTAAACTCAGGGGAGGTTTCGATATATCCTCGATAACTTTCCCCAACAGCAATGTCTCCCCTTCGTCCAGCACAGTGGGCTCAGCTAAAGGGTACATAGTCCATCCGGACTTGAGTAAGGCATAAGGCGCCCTCTCGGTGGGGACCATACGATGCCCTACCACCATCCCAGGTCACCTCTCCCAGGGAAACCATGCTTTGCTTGCCATACCCTGCAATTACAATAGGCGTGGCTTCCCCATCTCTTAAAGAGATGACTCCTATGTTCACTTATCCTAAATTAAACCAATACTGGACCCCCGCCAAGGGTGCGACAAATTATACATAACCACAAGTCAACATCAATTCAAGCAAGCACCACAATACTAATGGCCAGCCAAATTTCCTCATACTGTAAGGAAGGCGAAAAAACAAGAAGGCCCTCTGACCAATTTTTCTTGACAAAAATTCCTTCCTGGTCCATTCTAATGCAACCAGTCATAACCACAGTATGCAGGGAGGGAGGGAGGGTGGGTGCTGCTCCGTTCCCCACTCCTCCTAGAGTGAGCAGGGAACACCCGCTCATTGCTGCTCCGCCCACGTGACGGCGAAGCACCAATGAGGACTCAGCCTTTTCGTGCCTGCCAGCCCTGGTTTCTGGTGCAACCCTTGCCGGCATCAGATGCAGCCACCGCACCACACATGTTGCAGGTTTCAGCCACGCGGTGCCTCGAGCCCTGCCTTTTCCCCGTGGTGCGTGGGGGTGGGGGTGGTGGCACGACAACAGCCCCGCTGCCCGGATAGGGCAGACGGCCATTATTGTTGTAGAGGCAGGGTACTTTTAGATGGACTTGGGTTTGGTCCCTCCTGGACGATGCTCCAAGGGTGCACTTCTGCATCCAGCCCTGCTTAGGTCAGGTTTAAATGGACCCAGTGGATTTCCTGTCCCACAGTCAGCCTGTCTGGTGCCCCCTCCCTGTACCATAGAGTTGCAGGCAGTTCACCTGACACTCTAGGTTAATGCCCACAACTCTGTGGCATTCCCTGGGACAATGGTTGGCTGGAAGCATAGCTGCAGTGTGGGCCTACTGAGCCGACACATTGCAGCTCTGCCTTGGAACTGGTGCCCTGCATTTGGCCAGCCTGCTTTGCAGATGGTGCTCCAGGATGTTCCAGAGCACCACAAGCGAGGCTGGCACTGAGCAGGGGGTGGGCCACATTTGGAGGGCTGCCTTTAGATGGATGGGCCACCCAAGGTAACAGGTCAGGCTGACCCACTGAATTTTTGCATGATACAGCTTCCAAATCAAACGCACTTCATTCTGGTTCTCCTGTCACCCTTGCTGTTTTATTTATCATGCCTCCTACCCAAGGTGCACTACATAGTCCTCCAACAGTACCTTCTCAAGAAAGCCCCTTCTCGTTGTGCTCCAGCACTTTAGAACAGGCAAGCAAGTCCTCATCCTGGCTTCCTCCCAGATTGTAGCCTTTTTGCATGTCATAGCCCAAGCCTCATCTGTTTGGAATCCCTTGTGCTGGTCTCACCCCACACCCAGGTGCTCTACACAGAGAACGGTTTATTTGTAAAAAAATTAATTGCCAGGGCTCAACCAGTCCCAAATGTCGTCATCCCCGTCCCCCGCTCTCCCTCAAGAAGCAACCCCTCCCACCACACAGTTTGTCAGAACAGAGACCTGAACTTTGATCTCCAGCAAGCAACCCGTCCCCTGGACCACCCTGCCTCTCTACAGCTGAGTATAAAACAGGAGCTCTTGTGATTTAATCTATAGGATAACCAGCAGGAAAGTTATTAATGAAAGCCAAATAAACCATCTAGATATTTCTGATTCTGGCTGCAGTGCTTTGTGGATTTTAACTAGCCCTGTTGTGGCACAGAGCTAGCACCTGATCAAGCCTGACTGAGCTCCTGCATTTTCAGCCTTCTCTCTGGGGAGCAAGCAGTCAGCCTCTTTATAAGGTCGCTACTAGTGTCAGCTGGTGCTAATCAGCCAATTGGCTCCTTAACTATTTGACTTCTTGAAGGGCCAGATCCCTGCTGCTCTGGCTAATTCCCTTGGGCTGCACCCTTGCAAGGACATACTTGAGTCCCCCCCCCCTGCATTGACCTGATCCTGCAAAGACTTAGAGATCATCTGTTTCCTATTGGTCATATGTATCACGGCCAGATTTGCCTTTTTCTATTGACTAGCCATTGCCAGGGTTCTGCATAGATACATCTCAGCATTATTGCAGCAAGTGTGGGTAACATACGCAAATGAAATAACTTATTTTTCCTTTCTGGTTGCAGTCAGCCACAACTGTAGAGAAAGAGGTGACAGAACATTGGTGATAATCCCCCTCCCACAAGCAGGCTGAGTTTGAACCGAGAGAAGAGACAATGGCTCTCACCTTTTCAACTCTGAGTCACTGTCAAATAGTCTCCCCTCCCACTGAACTAGGTGAGAAACAGTTACTGGTTACTAGTTCTGTGGAGGCATGAGCAGTATCAGTGTTCAGAGCATCCGAGTATAACACCTGCTGCTCATCTTTTATCTCTTTGATCTTGAGGTTTTAGCAGTTTGCTTAAATGAAGGAAGGGGTGGCAGGAGGAAGAGAAGGCCCAGTAGGTCTTAATGAAGCATCACCATTTCCCCCCCGCCCCCACTCAGGTTCAATGTCACCATTAGCTGTGCTGTTCTCTAGGAGGTGCTCTTTTACTGTGCAGGGCTAAAGAGCAACACAGGAAGAACATCTTTTTGCATTAAATCTCAGGGTGTTTTTCGACAAGCGCCTTCCCACCCACCACCCACCCATCATGCATGTTGCAGGACTACATAGGGTGCCAATGTGGCCCTGCAATATGCATGATAGATGGGTGATGGGTAGGTAATGGGTGAGAAGGCGCTTGTCTAAAAATGCCCTACGGCTGCTAGGAACCAAACACTTTACTGCAGTTTTCCACTGCTCAGGCCTAGGGACTAAATTGCAGCCAGTGGTTAGTTTTGATTTGACCCCTTTTCAGTTCCTGTATCTGGCTCCTGGTTTCAGTTCCTATATCCTCAGTCACTGAAAGGCTGAGCTGAGGATAAGGGAGCAGAGATGAAGGCATGCACACAAGGCTAGTGGACTGATCTATGGCACAGATCCATGACTGATGGACCCACCTCTTCCTGATCACACCCCTTAAGCACTCCCGCCCCCAACTTCTATGTGTCCCTTGGAGTTTGTAGTCATTTTCAAAGGAGTCCCTGGGAGGGAAACAGTTTTCCAGTCCTGGTATACACAGAAAGAGAATTCATTTGCCTTGTAGTGGGTTGGACTGCACTTATTTCTCAACGGGGCATTTATTAATTAATAATAATAATAATAATCATAATAATAATAATAATAATAATAAACTTTTATCCAGCTTAGCTTCCACCATTTAGCCAAAAATATACAATATAAAACTCATACATCAATAATTGAGACCATCAGTATAAAATAAAATAGATAAAACTGGGTTAATACAAATCAATTCACTAAGGTGCTTAGATTTGGGACATTGTCAATAACAGAATGTATGTATATCCCAATAGCGGTAACCGGATATCCATCCTGGCTTATATAAGCCCACCTCCATTCTTGTCTCTCTTCCCTTCTTTTAGCTGCCAAATGGGCATAGGTAGCAACCGACCATATAGTTTTCCCATCCTGTGCCACTAGCAACTTCTCTAGCTTAGAAAGTATGGGGAGAAAATGGTCCTCCTTGGTCCACAGGGGCGAGAGTCAAGTCTCCCTAATATCATTATATTCAGTACACACAAAAAGAATATGCTGAACATACTCAGATTCAGACTCACCACAATAACAATGTCATGCATCAGGCGACTCATTTAAGTAGCGTCCTTCCACCACTGCAGACTTGAACAATTGCATTCCTAGAAGGGTATACCTTCTACGAAGTTCCTGAATACCTATGATGTCCAAGTATTTTTCAAACATATATTTGCGCTTAATACAGTGGTAATACGGCTCAACCTTCCAGTCTTCCAATTTAGCCAAATCCTCCTGTTTCCTGATGTCTAGTAGCCTTTGTTTAATCATCGCCTTCTGTTGAGCAGGTACTCAACCTAGCAAAAATTCAGTTGCAAGCCAATAGTTCCCAGGAAATTCACAATTTTACTAATCCATGGATATGCTGGCTGATGTTGTTGCAACAGCTCCTCTATTAGGCACTGGGAGGTAAGGCAGAACTCTGGCCTAGTACTCGATTTAATCCAATATTGTGCCTCTTTTAATTGCATCAAAGAGCTAATTGATGGGAGCCCTGTTTCTGCCCTTACCACAGCAGCCGGAACCTCCTGGGGTATGCCCAGAATACCCTGCAAAAATGTATTTTGAACTATCTCTAGTTTTGAACTGCGCTCCCCTATAGTAATCTCTTTGCCATATATCAAAACACTTTGAATCTTGGCAGAGTATACCTCCAATACCTGCGAAATCGGGACTCTCTTAGTCTTACTTGCCAGGTTCAAAATGCCCCTGGCTCCATGGTTAGCTTTCAGGGCGAGCTGCTGTATATGGCGGTCCCAGTTCATTTTTGTGGAGAAACACATCCCCAAATATACAGAACTCTCGACTTGTGGGATCAGTTCACAGCCTACTTCCCATGTACAGATTTTATTCTTTTTACCTAGTGCCATAATTTGGGATTTCCCATCATTTATTCCCAGGCCTTTCATCTCACAATAGCCAGTAAAGGCCACCAATTGTGCCTTCAATCTCCTCTTAGTTCGTGACATAATCACAACATCATCAGCATACATGAGTGCTGTTTTGGCCCTATCTCGAACCTTGGTGGGGTGCCCCTCAACCACCAACAGATGTTCAATTAAATCGCCGAGATATATGCTAAACAGGGTAGGGGCCACAACACACCCCTGCCTAACCCCCTTGTTCACAAGTATAGACTTTTCTGTGATACTCTGGGCAGATACCCTCACCCAGGCCCTATTGCCCTAGTGAAGCTGGACTATCCTAGCCAACAACGTCTCATCTATGCCTTGTTGGGCCATTTTCCTCCATAATTTCTCCCATGGGACCGAGTCGAATGCCTGGCATAAGTCCATTAATGCCAAAAATAGGCATCCGGCTCTTATCCGGGTATACTTAACTTCATAACAAGATGGGAGAGTATAAAACAATTGTCCATAATGGAAAAGCCTTTTTAAAAACCAAACTGCTCCTCTGGTATTATACTGAAGGAATTGGCCCATTGTTCCAACTGCTCCAGGAGGGCTCTGGCATAGATCTTGCCTATCACTGAGATCAGGCTGATTGGTCTATAACAACCTGGGTCGCACTGGTTCCCTTTCTTAAATATAGGGACAATTATTGATTCTCCCCATTCCTGTGGGATAGATCCAGTTTTGTTCACCAGGGTAAACAATTTTGCCAGCCATGGAGCCCACCAAGTCGGCCATAGCTGGAGAACCTCGGCCACAACCCAATCTTTCCCTGGTGCCTTGTCTTTCCTCAGGGCTTGAATATACTCCAGGACCTGTTCTTCTATAACTGTCTCTATAAAGAAGCCCCCTTCCCTGGGTAAGCCTTCCCAACAGGTACTAAACTCCACCGCTACCTCACCATCCAGAGGTTCCTGCATATATAACCCCTGAAAATCCACTAGCCAGTCTGCCTCGAGTATTGGGGCTGCTACATATCCCACCTATGGTTTAAGTCCTGATTTAATAATTCGCCAGAACTGTCTAGAGTCCTTCGTGACGACAGCCACATTCATTCTGACCCATATTAACTGTTCGTATGCTTTCTTCTTGGCCCTTATCAATGCCTTATATTGCCCTCGTGCATGCAAATAATTATGTCTACTAACCACTGAGTAAGTTGTTACCCAGTGACATTTAGCCCAAACTAGGTTCTTTTCCCCCCAACGACATTCCTCATCAAACCACCCCACTCTAGTGGGGAGTCTCGACTTAAATGGCTTCGATAATACCTGAGTGCCGAGAAGATCCTTCATGGTCCCATAAAGTCGTAAGAGGGAGGGAGGCATTTATTTATTTATTTACCCTTTTTCTATCCCGCCCCCTCCTGCTCACAGAGCAGCACGGGGTGGCTTACAAGATGCATAAACATAATAAAAACACAAACATACAATATTATTGCAACATTTAAAATGCTAAAAATAAACTAAACCGGCAGAACTCCTCCACCCCAATTGTGGGATGTGGCTTTCATTAGTCCAAAGGAGTGGAAGGAGTGAAATGTGAAGTGAATAGACCTTACTCCAGGCCAAGTATGTACATGAACAATAATTTTGCAGTTAATGTGGAGGGAAGTTATAACTCCTGTGACCATCAGGCACTGTATTAACAACTGTACATTGATTCAAAATCTACTGCAGGGTGGCATGTTTCCATAAACATGAAAAAAATGTTATGGTGCAGTTAAATTGCTCTGCAGTTAAGTGTTCATGTATACAAAGTATAAGGGTGTTTTTGAATGAGCAAAGCTGAGGGGGCGGGGTTTCTCTGTGGCCACTGAGTGGCACAGCTGTGGAGCAGCCACTCGGGTTGAGTGCATGGGGAGGGATTCTAACTGGCAGCTTCCAGTGTGGCTACCACAACAGCTGCCTCACACTTCCCCTGCCATGGACGATGGGGGAGGGGGTAAGTGTGCTAGGCTGGCCTTTGAAACTGACATGTTCTTGCATGATAGTGATGCTTCATTAAGTCTATTCAGTGGGAGTTCCTGTGACTTGCAATGTCCATATCTTCCGTCCACGGTGCCTATGAATGGGGGAGCAGCAGACCGGTCTGCTGGTGTGGCTTGCCACCCCAAGTCATAGGGGCAGGGGATGCATAGCTGCCGGCTGTCACACAGCTTTTTGGCTTGCCCCTGCACGGCACACTCCGGATTTCTCACCAGTGCTCCCTGAGTGGCCATGAGTGGGTGGTGCTTGGCTCACCGGAGTGCACGTTCCTCTGTTCCACTTTCACATGGCTGGTTGGATGAGTGGCTCCTGGTTGGCCATGCATGGGAGAAGCTTGTATGAAAACACCCTCAATGTCCTTTTAGAAAATGTGCACAACTTGGGTGGGGTTAGCAAGTTCTAACAGTGAGTAGGAACATCAAATGCAATAAACAGGAAATGGAAATACAGTATCTACACTGTAAGGCATTCACTACACCAAGATATTAGCTGACAGTCGTACCTGTGTAAGTTTTCAGCATTTTGGCTGATGCACAATGATACTGAACTAAAAAAGGCGATTGTAAAAACAAACCATTTAATTCAACCACATAACCCTTATATTCACTAGGGATATAGGGTGCGATATTTGCATTGGTTGTATATGCACTTTTGACTAGGATAGGAATGAATATGTCATTCCGTACTCGCAAATATATGTATATCTGAATGCACCACCAAATATCTAAGCAATCTTTGCCCAGCTTTGCGATATTTGCATATTTGAATCCCCACCCCCCCCCCTTTACTTCACTTCAGTCATTTTGGTCACTTCACTTTGGTCATTTAATTAATTTTATTTATTTATTAATTAAAATATTTACTATCCCACCCCTTCCTGCCAAGGCAGCTCGGGGCAGCATCAAGAGGTATAGCAACCTCATATACATGCCGAACAAGAGGGAAGACGGACTAGAAACCTGTGGGACACACACTCTGTGGTTAGGCACCAGATAAGTTAGGCACCAGATACCTCCAAAAGGCCAAGGTGTCTTTACAGACCATAGCCACTCCATTACCACCCTGCCCCAAGCACCTGGCTGGCACCATCTGGGACAATACTGGCCCAAATGCCTCATCCAAGAAGGTCTCTGCAATGCACATAAGATTGGCAGCCTTATCCTGAATCAAATCACGGATGACAGATGTTTTATTTGCCACTGACCTTGCATTAAGTATCATAAGGCCCTACTGGCCTCAACTCCCAAATATTCTGAGACAAGTGGGGAGTTGGCCTTGGGAACCAGCACCAGCATCGGGGTTCTCCTGACAACCTCGAAGATCTCTCCTCCCTGCCCTCTGTCATACCTCTCCATGTCCAACATGACTTCAATAGCTGCCCCTCACCCGCCCCCCACAGAAAGTCTCCCCTCTCCCCCTCCCCAGAGATGACAGCACTGAAAGGGCCCATAAGGGCCTGAGGGGAGGGGGTGTCCAGAGAGGGACCCCCAAACCCAGCATCCCCAGAGGCAGATGGGCAAGCAAGGAAACCTCTTCTCTCTGCTTACTCAACCCATACCCCAGATCCCACCCTCTTCCCCCAAGTTCATCTCCCTCCTTCTCTCAGGGGGGCAGAAACACTCCCTCCCATCCTCATCCCCCATGGCCATACTCATCTCTCACAGGGGGGAGGAATACTCCCTCTCACCCTCTTTCCTCTTGTTCATACTTCTCCTTTCATGGGTGGGGGGCACTTCCCCCCACCCTCTTCCCCCCATACTCATACTCCCTCTCTGACAGGAGGGCAGGATCACTCCCTCACACCCTCATCCCCCATCATGGCTGCACCCATGTCTTACAGGGAGGCAGGAACACTCCCTTCCACCCCTCTGCCCCCATATTCACACCCCTCTTCTCACAGGGGGGATATGACATTCCCCCCACCCTCTTCCCCCCCCCATGCTTGTATGCCCCCTTTCACAGGGGGCCATGGCACTCCCTCCCACACTCTTCCCCCTTGCCCATGCCCCCTGTATTTGTTAATTTCAAAGGCCAGCCTGATGCTCTTCCCCTTCCCCTATGGGGAAGAGTGAGAGGGGGAGTGTGAGGCAGCTGCCGTGGTAGCCACACTGGGAGCCACCCCTTTAGAATCCCTCTCCACACACTCCACCTAAGAGTGGGTCGCAGGGAACATATTAAACTGGTGCTCCAAGCACTGCATGGGCTCCTAATTGACTTCCAGGGCCTATCCAAGGTGCTGGTTTTGACCTATAAAGCCCTACACAGCCTGAATCCCGTTTACCTGAGGGATCGTCTCATTCCCTGCACCCTGGAGCGGCCCCTGCGATGGTCTGGGGGCATCCTTCTGGAGGTCCTGTATTTTTGGTGGGTCTAAACTGACAGGAGGGTGTGTTCTCAGTGGCTGCCACATTGCTATGGAATGCGCTCCCAGTGGAGGTGCACCTCAGCCTGGATCTCTTTACTTTCTGCTGGTGTTATAAGACCTGACTTTTCTGCCAGGCATTGGGCTGGGAGGAGGAAGATGTATCCTACAATAGTTGGGTCTTTGGGATGGGTGTATTTTCCTTACAGACCTAGGTTTGTAGCAAGATGGGTTGTGTATTATATAATTCTAGATTTTTATTGTATTTTGTATTTTTATTATTTGTTAGTTGCTTCGAGTCACCATTTGGTGAGAGGGTGGGGTATCAATGAATTTAATCAATAATAAATAAATATAATTTTAATTGGTTTTTTTAATTTGTGTAATTTTTTTTGTTTTGTTTTGTGTTTTTTTCTGTTTCTGATTTTTTGTTCTCCTTTGTAGCCACTCTGAGTCCCTTGGGAGAAGAGCAGGATATAAATCAATAATAATAATAATAATAATAATAATACTAATAATAATAATAATAATAATAATAATTTCAGTTCAGTTGTTTCCATATTTCTTCAATACTATTTAGTGCCGTTGAGCACCATATTGTTGCGCAACAATGCTACTGCAGTATTGTTAGTATAACATCACTGTTAAGCATGTAACTGCTCCAAATAATACCAAGGAAAGAAGGAATACAAACATATTGAGATACTGAAATGACCTAACCAAAACAACAAAATAGTCAAAATGGCCAAACCAAAATGACTGAAACAAAATACTGAAATGAACTGGAAACAAAGTTTCATTTTGGAAGATAAATAGGGAAGCAAGTTGTACTTCATATTTTCATTGTATACAAAATTAATAGCTTTCAATTTGTCCCCCATATGCTATGTCCATCTTCTCCCTTTCTTCTACATGCTTCTTTTCAACCAGAGGCTATAAGAGCAGATTGCTTTCTCTTCTTCCACACTCTACACTCTCATGTGGTGGAAGAACAGTCACAGCAGGGTCCCTTCTCCTTAAATCACACACCAAAGTCCCTAGACTCGTCTTTACATACGTGGGTTCTCGTATGCTACAATAGCGGGTAATTTCAGATGTGCTGGGCCTCCAGGCCCAATGCGCTGAAACCCAGACCTGGGTCAATGATGAAGCCGGATGTCCTTTAGAAGTCCCAGCTTCATCACACAGGGGAATCCTGGAGGGGGCGGGTCCGTGCGGCTGCACGGCCCTGCCCCCCATGCTCCCACATCTGCCTACTCTCAGGGAGATGGACAGGTGCAGCAACCAATGCTGTCACTGCGCTTGATCCCATACCGCCATCCGGATCACACTCAGGAATGGGGCAAGGTAACACAAGTTACTTTTGCCCCTTTCCTGATCATGGTTCAGTTAACCACAGTTCTGGAGGTCAATCCCAGAACCATGGTTAGCTTTGAACCCTGCCAGGAATTCCCTGTGGTGAACATCTGACGGGGCTCAAACAGACGTGCCATCACAACCACCACACTGGATCCACTGTGATCCAGTGTGGTTGCCTGTGATGGCGTCACATCTGAATTACCCAAAGTTTCTCTTAGAACTCTTGCTATAGTGGAAGTTAAAGTCAAGAATATCAACACCGTTTTCTATACTAAGGAACTATTAACTCTTCTTCAAGAGTACCTGCTAGTGGTTACTTGGATATGTTCTGGAAACAACTAAGGGGGATTGGATTTAATAGTGAATAAATCCAGCCTAGGCAGAAAAGTTGTGTGTGTGCGGGGAGTGGAGGGGTGGGTGGGGGTGTGAAATTCCCAAGGCTCTTCTCAAAGTAAATTTTGAAACCGAATCTGTCACATGGGAGATCATACACCTTAACAAGCTTCAAATACCTGCCCAGATTCACAGTTAACACACACACACACACACACACACACACACACACACACACACACAGACAGAGCAACCATTCAGAAGATTCATGTTTAGAAGCAAACCGGGAATTCATGGTCCTCCCCGCCGCAGCTTGAGCTGGGAGGTCATATATTTTCAGCCTCTGATGTGAGCCAGGGGATGTACATTAACCCACCTTCTTAAACTGAGGGTAAGGGTCTGAGACAAGGACCTTAAGCATGAAAAGGAGGAAGATGGAATAATTGGATCAGGGATTTTCGGTGGAGGAAAAAACTTTCACAAAGCCAGAACATGCAGACTAGTATCCCTGGGAACTTTTGCATATATGCCACTTGCTGGTGCCTTTTGGTGAATAAATAAAGCATCACTTTTCTTTTAAGAGGGCAACTGACCAAACTTGAGAAGCTAAAAACTACTTTAAATGTAAACTTTAATGAGCCCTTTAAAAAAATGTGTATCTTTGTAACACTTGGACACATAGTTTTTAAAGGGAAAAGAAGAAATAAAGATGATGTGCTTTATATTTATGCTGCCACTCATGTTTGGACTCTGATCACTTATCTGGATAATTAAGCAGTATCAGTGAGGAACCAGATACCAGAAATCTGATATTAATCCGTCCCTTTTAATAGTAACACAAAGCCACTGGGGTGGAAACAGCCTACTCTCCTTAATCCCCTTTTACCAACATTTTGGCATCAGCACATCTCATTTATTTTCAAAAGTGGCTCAAGACGTACTATCACTGGCTTAAGCCTAATTTAGACTTTAAATCACAGTATATTAAGAAATTCAAATATAGTCAAGATTACCAAGGTTTCTTGAGGGAACTGGTACATGACTTTCCAGTGGGAAGAGGAGATGGTAAATGGTTGTTACTTGTTTGTGTTATTCTCAGACACAAATACTCGGCTCAGAATTCAAAGACTAAAGCAGGATTACAGCAGGGGCTTCAGGATTCAGATTGTTCCGGGTTCGTGTTCGGCCATTCGGTTCGGCCGCGATCGGTTCGTGTGTTCGCGTTCGGCCGTTCGGTTCGGCCGCGTTCGGTTCGTGTGTTCGTGTTCGGTCGTTCGGTCGTACCTCGCGTTCGTGTTCGCCCGTTCGGTTCGGCCGTTCGTGTGTCGGCCGTTCGTGTTCGGTTGTTCGGGCAGGTCGTACGTTCGTGTTCGGCCGTTCGGTTCGTTCGCCATCGGGTTGTGCGTTCGTGTTCGGTCGTTCGGTGTTCGGGTGGTTCGCGCGTTCGCGTTCGGCCGTTCGGCCCGAAAAAAACAATGTTTTTTAATATATAATTTTTTAAAAAAATTTTATTGAATTTTTTTATCAAATATTTATATCTCTATATCTACACTAATAACTAACTAACTACCTAACTAATAAATGTATTCTAAATGCTATGAATAACTCCAACAAACCCTAAAGCTGAATCACAGAAAACAGTAAACTCACTCTATCAGTAAACCTTAAACTAAACTACTCAAACAAAAATGTATCGACCTAATCCTATCTATCTACCTATGAATTGAATATATGGGATGGGGGTTAGGGGGGCAATCACAAACAAGACAAGGAGGGGTACAAAACTGAAATGAAACCTAAATCAATCTATAAATTAATAATATATACTACTACTCTAATGAATCAAAAAAACAGGGGAAGGGAATGGGGAGGGAATATTCAATGGAGGGGGGAGGGAAGGAGGAAGATTGAAGATTGAACACAGGGAGGGATAAAAACAAAAAATAACAACTAAATCTATCAAAGCTAATGTAAATAAATGAGAATATGGGGGTAGATGGGTTGGATGGGTGAAATAGGAGGAGGATGGCAATGGATTGGGGAGCTGGAAAATGCTGGGTGAGGGAGCCTTCTGAAACGCCTGCTGCTCAGGAACAGTGACTAGCTCAGAAGGTATTGGGAAGGGGGGAGGCAGACAGTTTTGTTTCTTGCTGCGCCCGCCTCAAATCAGCCCCATTGGCTCCGTGCAGCCTAGCCCGTGGCCAATCATAGACTGCCAAGCCAGTGGTCTGAGGCGAAAAGAGATGGTGATTCATCAGGCTGGCTGCTACTCCAAGCCACTCTCCACCCTCCACCCCTGGTGCCTGGAAGTCTGCTCCTAGCTGAGTCAAATGACTTCCCCCTCCCTGCTACATTTGGCCTTCCAGTGACCTGACAGAAGACCATGTTTTAGCCACCCGAACACAACCGAACGCGATTCGAATTGAACGAACTGTTCGGCCATTTCGTAGTTCGGTGTTCGGTTCCGTTCGGTGTGTTCGCCATTTCGGTGTTCGGTCCGTTTGGTGCGTTCGTGTTCGTGTTCGGTTGTCCGAACAGGCCGAGTTCGGGCCGAACACCGAACTACCGAACCGCGTTCGCCCATCCCTATTGCTAATATAGCAACAGCTTGAGTGACTTTGACCGGGGCTGAAAACACATGTGCAGCCACTGTCCTGCCACCTCCAGCCAGGTCAGGGGATGGAACCAAATGTTTTCCCAGCATGACCCAGCTGGGGAGGGGAGAAGGGAAGTTACATGTGACCGATTGGCTCTGCCCCAATGCTGCAACCAGTGCCACGCCCCCTGCTATGACTGACAGGCAGCCATGGGGTCCACCTACCTTGGACCAGGTGGGCACGAAAACAGATGCTCCTGCCTGGTTTGCCCTGCTCTGACCCACCTGGGTGGACTATGGTCTCGGTTCATTTCGGACCCACATTTCCAGCCCAGCTGCCAACTACACCAGGGCCGAAACTGTAGCCATACCTGGTGGGCCCGGAACAGATGCACAGGGTTCGGCGCTGTCACAGGTGGTCCAGGGAGAGTGAGCTGGGCCAGCATCACATTAGTCAATGCCCACTGAATCTGTCACTTGCCAATGAAGAATAATCCAGTACTTCAAACTCGTCACTCCAGAACTGTACCATTTTAACCAATGGGACTACTTGGAGTAAGTAGTTTCAGATTAGTGCTGACCCAAATAGTAAAACAATTATTCACAAGTATTTCTGAGTTTCCGCAGATCGGGCCTGAGTATTCAGCCAGTCCTCGGTAACATGGCCGAATACTCAGTACTTGGTACGCAGTAAAATACTTGGTATTTTACCTAGCATTTTTCCGAGTACCGAGAATAGAGTTCCCTTATATAGGGACAGGAAAATCCCTTTTAGGGGGTTATATGTTCATGGCTCCCCTGCCACCTTCTCTGCCACCTGTGCCCCTTTCCTGTGCCTTCCCCTTTCCTCCCTTTGCTCAGTCAAGGGGTTACTGTGTACCGTACCGAGTACTGGGCCAATTCCTCAGTTACTTGGTACTTAGTAAAACCAAGACGAATACTGGAAAACTGAATAATTCTGAATACCAAGTTTCAGCTGTATTTCAGATAGAGCTGAGGACTTATGGCTTGGGTCGGAGTAGGCATGCTGCCTACCCAAGCGCTTGGACTCAGGATGGAGTCTGGACAAGGCTCCCCAGCCAAGGAAGGTCCTGCCTATTACAGAGCACTGTGATGTCACAACTCTCCATAGCGGGTTGGGCTCTCCATCTACATCAAGCCAAGGCTCAGAACATTCTCTGGAAGAGCCCAGCTGCACTGGGCTCATGCAGATTAGGCCCAATGCTGTCATGCTTGGACTTTACTCACATAAGAAGGCCTCTAATTTGAAGATAATGACCTAAGATTTTTTTGGTCATTTCATGTATCAGACAACCAAACATGTCAAGCAATAAACAAACTAATTTGGTGAATTTTGCAGTGGGCGCAATTTTGAATTTGTGGATTTGTTGAAGAACACATACTTGAATAAAAATTGTGCATAATTTCATCTGTAAAAAGGCATATTGGGACTCGGTTTCCATTAAGCCAATCAGTGACGAGTGCTTTATTGTTCTTTTGCTTTTAGAAGTATATTTTGAAGAAGCACTAGGCCTTATATGGTCTAGTCCAGGGGTGGGCAACTTCAGACCCGGGGTGGGTGAGTTTGAATGTGACCACTTCCCAGTTAAAGGTCTCAGAGCATTTTGTTTCTCTTAAGCTTCACATTACTACTAATTCACATAAGGGTATACTGAAATATCAGTGACAAATTTTAGTAAAAAGGTCGTAATATTTTCCAGAAAACTTCAACACCATATTGATTGGGGGAGGGGGGGAGGTATTTTACAAAAAAAACACCTCACATAAATTGCAAACAATATTGAAATTTTGTGATGACATCCAAATTTTGCTTGAACATTTTCAGCATTCAGCACCAATGGTGTCGAAGTGGCAATTCTAAATTTCTGCAAAACTTTTAAACTTCTTCCAAAAAGTCATGTTTGATTTTGAAATTTCAAAATCCATTTCAAAATATCAACATTTCCGTCCACAAATAAATGACATTACCCCTTATGATCATCTCTAAAAGTCAGTGGCAGAGCCTAGCCTATACAATACAGCTTCCCCTATCTGTACAGCTTGTGCGGATGTAAAGAAATATCCAAATATGAAAAGGTCATGAAGCATGCCCAGAATAAAGAAGAACTGAAATATGGTAAGGCAAGGTAGAGGAGGTTATACTGCAGTCTGGATGTCTTGGTTTCACTCTCCTATTCTGACTACTAAACATGCTACCTTTTTAGGGCCTATAGCTAGAAGCACTTATAGTATTCTATACTGTTTCATTACATTCTCATAGAGTAGCAACTACGGGTGAAGATCATGTGCAATAATAATTAAAGAAAGCCAAAAGCATTACATCTTTCACTTTATTTCACTGGCTCACAAAGACTAGCTCTCTAGACTCCTCCCACTGCCCTTACCATAGACATATGCAATGTCAGCCCAAGAACCTACAAGAGACTGTACTTCTCCTGTGCCTGTTTTATTAAGCATTAGTGCCACTGTGCAGATGGGGGATCTATCATGTTATTTATAAAATAATTAGCCTGCTATTTCAATGACAAGAAGGAGCGGCAGTGTGTAGACAGCAACCTGAGGTGCTGCCTTTACTTACCTCTTCATTTTTATATTTGTACAAAAACAGTAAAATGTTTTTACAGGATAGGCCAATAGTGCCACAGGAACTGAATTAGAGCATCCTTAATTAATATGTCAGGATAGAAGAAATGATGAAAATATGTATAATTAAATTCTTGCACTAAAACAGGATTATAAAATGTGACTAAAATAGAGCAGCACAGTATTTTATTTTATTTTTAAAATTCCTTAAAGAAAAAAAAAAGTGTCACTGCTTCAAGTAGCTCTGTGCTGCAACACAATGAGTTATTGGGTAGTCAAACTGACAGGTTGGTCACCCAAAAAATTAGACACCGGATGTCAAGACTAAAAGAATTCTCCCAATTCTTTGACTCCTGCATTATTTTCATACTAATGTACTCCAGTGACAGCTTGGCACCTCGGTAACCAGCCGAACATACGTCGGCAATAATAAGGAGCTGTTCAAGACAGGAGTTTGAAGCAGCAAACATTGTGCATAAATTAAATGCACATTTTACATTATGCTTTCTCACTTTTCAAAAGTGGCTTGTGGTGCCTTGGTATTTGGGTGCTGAACCTGAAGTGCCTAAAAGGGGCTGGGTTTTCAGAAGGTGGGTGCAGAATCAGGTTCTGTAATGGAGCCGAAACAGAAGTCCTGGGCTCCAGTGGATCAGCTCGGTTCAATTTCAGCAGGCATCTAGACCAGCTGTGTAGCCTCCTGAATGGCAGGGTACTGCCATGTTGTGCATGCTCGGAAAGGTATTTTTTGTACCGCACATGTGAAAAATGGCAGCACCCTGCTACTCGGAAATCTGTACAGCAGAGCACAGCCATTCTGCACATGAGCATTGCAAAAAATACCTTTCTGGGCATTAACAGCATTTTGGAATGATGCATGAAGATCCGCCACAGTTTAAATTCTGCAGTGTCGTGCGTTGTTCTGAAACTGAAGAAAATCTCCACGAAGACAGAGGTGCTATTCTGCTTCAGCCCTACTTAAGATTAAGAACATAGGTGAAACCCCTTATTTACATGAGAGACTTCCATCCACTATTATGAACTCCATGGAACATAATTGATAGGGATGGGATTATTGGTATCGGATTAATCCGATAATGCCAATAATTGGCAATATTGGATTAATCTGATAACACTGATAATATCGGTATCGGTATATCGGTTTTTTAACATTGCTGATTAAAAAATGGCCACAATGTTAAAGATCCGAAAAATCAGCAATGTTAAAAAAACAATATACCAATACCGATAAATCTGATATCGGATTAATCTGATACCGATAAAACTGGTAACTGATAATTTGGCAATAGTCCCATCCCTAATAATTTATATTCTTTATTTTAGTATCCCTCAGCTTCGAAGTGTTCCTTATTTTTGAAATTTTGGTTCAGTAACCCTAAGTTGTCCATGTAATGAAACAACTTAATAGCAAATGAAAAAACAGTCATGGGCTGAAAATAGACATGACACTAACCACCCTTGGTGGTCGTTTATGCATGTTTCAGGGCTGCATAGGGCACCAATACAGCCCTGAAACATGCATAAATAACCACGAAGGGTGGTTAAAGGGTGGTTAGCGTCATGTCTGTTTTTACCCATAGAGAAAAACTCAAGTTAAGAGCAAACCTTCTAGTATCCAGATAGGCCTTCTGGCCAGTTTCAGCTGCACCAGCATGTCCTCAGGCTCATGGGTGTAATAATTATTGTGAGGGAGATGGGAGATGACCCCCATAAAGTAAGGGGCATGAGTGACAGCAATAACTCTATCCCCCAATAAATTAGGTAAATCACTAATTTGGCCTACCTAGCTATGCATAATGAGAAGCTGTAGCTGGGCTGCCCAGACAGGAAGATGTTGTTTCCCCCCAAAGTTGTTCCCTGGGTGTTTTCAGACGTTATGGGGCCGCTTGGCCCCGTACCGAAAACAACCAAATCATCCCCCGCCGGGATGACCCCGTCACGCCGTATCAGACGTGCCAGAGGATCCCGGCGGGGAATCTGGGAGGGGGTGGGGCCGCATGGCGCAATGTGCGGCCACACGGCCCCGCCCCCTCCACGCTCCCCGTCGCCCACCCTCTGGGGAGATGGGCGGGTGGCGGGGCCAATGCGTTTGCAGCGTCTGGCCAAAATCGCCATGGCCCGGGATCCCGGCGCCCGACCAGACGTGATTTTTTTTTTGTCCCCACCGGGGATCACTTTCACCACGCTTCCCTGGAAATTCCCATGGATAGCCTGGGAAGCGTGGTTGAAAATGACCCTGTGTGGGTATTGACCATGGCGAACATCTGGCGGCCGCCAAACAGACGTTCGAGGCACAGTGACCACAGGTGGGTATTCACCGTGGTTCACTGTGATCTCATAACATCTGAAAATACCCCCTGTGTTATGGGGAAAGAGGCAGGACTCCGTCCTTTCCCAGCACAGAACAAACTGAGTTGATTTGTAAAACTGTCCAGCATATTTATGCTCAGTTAAATATTTTGACCAAGATTGTAGAAGGAAAACAGTGGGGTTCTCAGAGTAGAAGCCCTCCAACTACAGTCCGGGGAGAGGAAGAAATTGATAGAAAGGCTGTGTTGAACCATGGGACTGTCCCTATTTATTGCAAGTGACTCAAGGGGTTTAAGGGTGGGGTGCCCCCTCTTACCAAGCAAAATTCCCCAGTGGGGGTTCTGAGGGAGATTGGTAAGGATACCCTGGGTAACCAGAACTTTATTTACTGTAGGACGGCTGTTGCTTTTACAGCCTTTCCGTTATCATCTGGTTTCATTCCCCAATGGTCCTCTCCCTTTCTGGTGGTAAGGCATTTAAGAGCACTTCCGAATTGCCGTTGCTCCGCA
Source organism: Sphenodon punctatus (assembly GCA_003113815.1). Classification (NCBI taxonomy): domain Eukaryota; kingdom Metazoa; phylum Chordata; class Lepidosauria; order Sphenodontia; family Sphenodontidae; genus Sphenodon; species Sphenodon punctatus. The sequence continues at coordinate 2,148,595 of QEPC01006008.1, forward strand.
CGGGACATCAGTGATATTAGGATTTTGTCTAGGAACAATGAAATGTTTAAATGTGTTGTGTCATTTTGTAATAGTATAATCCCTGAACAAGTTTGGGCATCTAGTAAATTATTCTTAGATAAGGGGGTTCATGTGGCCAAGGTTTTTATCAACAGAGATCTTCAGAAAATACTTAGAGTTAATACTGGCAAGGGTCCCTCAGCGGTGGATAGAAAGGAGGATTTGACAGTCCCCCCCACCCCCCAATTAAGGAGAGGTGTTCTCCCTCCTGCCTCCCCTAAAGACTGCCCAGTTGTCCTTCCAATATCTGTGGGTATTGCTGGGAAAAGTGGGAGGGCAGGAAGGGCAGATGGCTTTGGAAGCCTCCGTCAATGAGGCCATAGTAGTGGGGGAGGTACTGAGCTATAGCCCTATAGGGAGGGATACCGGGGATGCATTTAGTTGAAAGTTCTAGCCAGAGTTGGGATGGGGATAAGACGAACCCATTTGAGAGGACTGGCCACTCTAAGGGTAAGATTCCCTTGGAAGTGGTGGTAACTGTGATGCAGGCTCCTCAAGTAGGACTACATGACTTAATATGTGTGGATGGGGAAAGAGAGCCTGATGTGGTATTTACAGGAAATCTGGGAGTTAGTTGCGAGGTGGATATGAATGTAAATGGGGGTACATTTGAATTCCCATGGGAATTGGAGGGGGCTGTTTGGAGTGAATTGGAAGATTTAGATGGGGATATGAAAAGGACCCCCCATGATGATGTTATAGTAGCCAGATCTCCTAGGGTGAATAAACCTTTTATGTTGCCAGGTGTCATCCTGTGGGGGATAAGTGTTGGGGATATAATTCCTGCCCCCCCCCCCCTTTAGTCAAACTTCCTGGAATTTCTTCTCCACAAGATTGGGTAGGGGAAGGGAGGAGTGGTACTGGTAATAGTATTAATGTAGGACCCGGAGGTTTGACGGATTGTTCTAAATCTAAGATGGATTGACTAAAGGTAAATGGAGAATTAAAACCACTGACTATTCTTTCATGGAATGTGGCCGGCTGGAATGTAAAGGTATCAAATCCTAATTTTGAGTCTTTCATTAAGGATTATGATATAATATTAGTACAAGAAACCTGATCTGTAGTTGGCCCAGTTCTTCCTGGCTATAAAGTATATTGGCAGACAGCAACCCAGGCCAAGTCTCGGAGTAGGTCGAGCGGAAGTACGGCCTGTTTCCTCTCTAATGACCTTAAAGTTAACTCTGTTGGTTTGCATATGGGTAACATCAGGGGTTGTGGTTGTCTGGTAGAATTTATGGGGGGGGGGGGCTATTCATAGTTATATGTCTCTATATTCCTCCTACTTCTTCGGTCAATTTTGAGGGGAAAGTATGGGACGACCTGTCAGCTTTTTTGGTCTCTTTGCAGGAACAATATCCCCTAGCTAAATTACTGATTGCTGGGGATTTTAATTCTCGAATAGGGGCTACAGATGCTGATTTGTTCCAACACGGGGGATTTTGGTTTATTATTATTATTATTATTATTATTATTATTATTATTATTATTATTATTAACGAACATTTATATAGTGCCAGCAGTGTACCTGGCAATTTACAAAGTAATAAAATAGACATGGTCCCTGCCCCTAGGGCTTACAATCTGAGAGAAGGAGCTGGGGGAGAGACTTAGGAAGGGGAACAGAGGGAGAGACAAGGGGTCTAACATTCATGAAGATGAGAGGTCTCAGGTGCACGTACTTGGCCTGGTTACGATGAGAATGACAGCAGGCAGGTCCATGTGGCAAGGATAGAGGTAAACAGACCGTAGGTATAGGAAATAGTGGCTCAGTAGGATAAAGAGTCAGACAGAACAGAGTGAAAGAGGTGAGTTTTAAGGAGAGATTTGAAGGTATGAAGGGAGGGGGCAAGGTGAAGGTGGACAGGGAGGGAGTTCCAGCATGGGGGGCAGCAAGTTGTTGGAAATACATTCCTTTGGTTTCATCCCCCCTAAGCACCTCATCCTGTTTGTTTGCTAGAAACAGCAGGAGTAGACAGACAGATCAGGGAACCCTTCCCCCATCCTATCTGTCCTACTCCTGTCAGGACCTGATTGGTCAATCTCCTCCCCCAGGAGATTTCTCATCTCTTTGTGTCTCAGAGAGCTTCCTTCCTCCCTCTTGAACACACCTAGTCTTAGGACTTAGCATAGATGTAGGCCTTTCCTATCCTACATGTATTTCCTAATAAAGCTACTTAAGCTTAAGTATGCTTCCTGCCTGCTTATTGATGATTAGCTACTCACACTCCTCTGTAAACTCTGCATTGGGCAAATGGATGCAATGATCTCACAGTCCTTGCATTTCCAACAGGGTTATGGGCCCAGACACCCAAAAGGCAGCGCAGAGTGAGTAAAATTGAGTGCTAGCATTAATCTTAAAGGCAGAAAAGAAAAGAAAGATTTTAGTCTCTGTGACCATGGATTCTATGCTGAAGGTCTCCATTCCAGAGAGGCTCACTGGAGCAACAAACTATGAAGCTTGGAGTCATAATGCAAGGATGGCACTGGGAGGACAAGGCCTAAGGAAAATGCTGGAGTCCAACAGACCTACAGATGCAGGGGCAGCACAAGAACTCTGGGATGAGAAAAATGACAAAGCTATGGCAATCATCTCAATGTCGGTGAGTCAGCGTTTACATGTGCACATACGTGACAAGTTAACTGCAAAAGATATGTGGGAAATTTTACAGAGACTGTATCAAGGGAAGTCAAATATATCAAAGATACAAATGCTTAAAAGACTTTGTAATATGAGAATGGATGAGAGTGAAGATTTTTCAGCTCATGTTAATGGCCTGCTTGAACTAGTCAGGAGACTGGAAAATCAAAAGCTGAATTTACCAGATGAATTGATAGTGGCATTTCTGCTGAACTCTTTACCACCAACTTTTCAAACAGTATGTCAGATAATAGAAATGCAGGATAACCAATCTTTGGATGTTGTTATTCAGAAACTTGAGGAATTTAATATGGCTCAAACTAATGAACAGCCAAACATCCCTTCAGAGTTTGCTTGCAAGGCAGCTGGAAATAAAGAGGTTTTTGCAAAATCTGCGAGAGTTAAGCGTTGCTTCAATTGTGGGGAAATCACCCATCTTGCATATCAATGCAGGAAGCAAGATACTGCAGAGAAACCAGTTAAGCAAGTTCCCAGCTCCTCTGCAAAGAACAAAGGGAGCCATGATAGGGCTTTCAGCCTGGTTGAGGAAAAAGCATCTCAACTTAAAAATGTGGAAGGAATAGAATGTGAGACTGCTTCACATGATTTCTTTGTTGATTCTGGAGCAACTAAAAATCTTATAAAGGACAAAGACAGATTTATTGATCTGGATAGGACTTATAGAACTCCTATAAGATTGGCTAATGGAGAGAAAGTTTATTGTCAAGGTAGAGGCAGGGCTAAACTCATATGTCATCTGGGAAACGGTGAGGAAATGAAAGTTACCATTGAAGAAGCTCTATATGTCCCAGAATTGGATCATAATTTTATAAGTGTCAAGTATGCTGTACAGAAAGGTTTTGCAGTGCATTTTGAAGGGAAATATTGCAGAATTTCAAAGGAAAAGGAGCTTTTTATGCGAGGAATGCTGGATTCAAATGGCCTATTCAAGGTAGATTGCTTGCAACAGGATCAGTATGCAAATGCTGCAAAAGATTGCAGACATAAGAACTGTGAAAGCAAATGGCACAGAAGGATGGGCCATAGAAATGCAGATGTGTTGCATGCACTTCCAGACCTAGTTAAACATTTTAAAATGAACTCATGTGCAACTAAAGATGAGAGATGTGTTTGCTGTGTAAAAGGAAAGGGAACTAGGCCCTCCTTTCATCAGAGCAAGGAGGAAGCCACACAGCACCCCCTACAGCTCATTCATAGTGATATCTGTGGTCCTATGAAGACAAAAACAATTGCAGGAAACCAGTATGCATTGACTTTCATAGATGATTTTTCCAAGTTCACGTTCACTTACTTGATTAAAGAGAAAAGTCAGGTGCTGGAGAAATTTAAGGAATATGTTGCAAGAGCCAGCAATAAGTTTGGAAGATCACCTCAGATCCTAAGGTCAGATAATGGAGGTGAATATGTTTCAAAACAGATGAAAGAATTTTTGAAGCAAAAAGGAATTGAACACCAGACAACCATCCCGCATACACCAGAACAAAATGGAGTAGCAGAAAGAAAAAATCGCTCTCTCATAGAGATGGCGAGATGTATGCTTTTGGATGCGAATCTGCCAAACAAATACTGGGGGGAAGCAGTAATGACTGCCACATACCTGCAGAACAGGCTCCCAACCAAAGGTGCAAAAGCAACACCTTATGAACTATGGCATGGGAACAAGCCCAGTGTGGGGCACATTAGAGTGTTTGGCTCTAAAGCCTATGCTTATATCCCAAAGGCCAAAAGGACCAAACTTAACACCAGATGTGAAGAAGGGATACTTGTTGGCTATGCACAAGGATGCAAGGGATACAGAGTAATGGACACTGACACTGGAAATGTGAAGATAAGCAGTGTGGTCTATTTTGATGAAAATGAAAAGGGAAGCACTGATCAAATGCCAGACCTAATGAGGCCAAGTTCATCAAGACAGAAAAAGACTGCAGAACTGCAGATAAAAGAGGAAGCTGAAGTTTCATTTGATTTGACCATGTTCAATCAACCTGAACCAGAAGGGGGCACTGACACCAACACTGATGCTGATGCTGAAACTGAAGCAGAACCAGAACTGGAACCAGAAGATAACACTGATGCTGATACTGAAACTGAAGCCGAAGCAGAACCAGAACCAGAAGTGAGACGTTCTGAAAGACACAACAAAGGAGTGCCAGCAGCGAGATTCTCCTATGCGGCAAAAGTGGAGGAACCACAGGAGCCCTCAACATGGCAAGACATTCAAAAAATGCAAACCAGTGAGGCGCGCAAATGGAGAGATGCTGCCAAGGAAGAAATTGAGTCTCTTAATGAAAATAAAACATGGACACTCACAAAGCTACCTGAAAACAAAAAGGCCATTGGATGCAAATGGGTCTTCAAGACCAAGCATAATGCAGAAGGGGAAATCACGCGCCACAAAGCGAGATTAGTGGCCAAGGGATATTCCCAAAAATACGGCGAAGACTACGACGAAACCTTTGCTCCAGTAGTAAGGCACACCACAATAAGAACACTCCTCAGCATAGCAGCTGCAAGAAAAATGGAAGTGCAGCACTTAGACGTGAAGACTGCATTCCTACATGGTGATATCAAAGAGGATATCTACATGCAGCAGCCGCCGGGATTTAAAGAACCTGGGAAGGAGGAACTTGTGTGCAAACTTCAAAAGAGTATCTATGGTTTAAAGCAAGCAGCGAAAGCCTGGAACGAAAAATTGAATCAATTGCTCCTTAAGGAGGGGTTCATACAGGGAGAAGCTGACCCCTGCCTATACTCAAGGTTCAGAAATAAAAGGAGGACATACATTCTAACTTATGTGGATGATCTGATTGTATGCCATGAAAACAAACGAGATTGTGATGAAATCGTCAGGAATCTGAACAAAGAAATAGAGGTGAAAGACTTGGGAGGTATCACTTACTATCTTGGAATACAAATAGAACGAGAAAAAGATGGAAGTTTCCTTCTCAATCAAAAACAAAAGATAAAGGACATTTTAGAATGCCTAGGCATGACAGAGGCTAATGAAGTGGGGACACCTATGGAAACAAATTTCCTAAGCCAGGAAGGCAACGACGAGCCCCTACCACAGGACAACCAGTACAGAACTGCAATTGGCAAAATGTTGTATGTAGCCACCGTCACAAGGCCAGACATTGCCGCTGCTGTAGGAATACTAAGCAGAAAAGTAAGTGCACCAACCCAAAGGGACTGGATAGCAGTCAAGAGAATAGCACGGTACCTGAAGGGCACAATGCATTTAAACTTAAAACTACCAGCAAGCGAGAACCCCAGATTGATGGGATATATGGATGCGGACTGGGCCGGAGACAAGACTGACTGCAAATCTGTGAGTGGAAATGTATTTCTGTATGGAGGCGGAGCAATCAGTTGGACTAGCCAGAAGCAGTCATTAATTGCCCTTTCATCCACAGAAGCAGAATTTATTTCAGCCACTCAAGCATGTCAAGAGGTAGTATGGCTACACAGACTACTAAAGGACTTTGGAATAGACGAACCAAAGCCAACTGAGATGTATGAGGACAATCAAAGCTGCATTCAGCTTACGAAAATGGAAAAGATAAAGCCAAGGTCGAAGCACATCAACACCAAGCGTCACTATGTGAGAGAAGCGCAAGAAAAAGGACTTGTTGAACTGATTTATTGTCCTACAGAGGAAATGATAGCGGATGTGCTGACCAAACCGCTACCCAGAGACAATTTCCAGAGGCTACGAGAAGCATTGGGAATTGTCAGCAGTGCACATAAATGATTCGGTGCACGGGACGATGAGAAGGGGTGTTGGAAATACATTCCTTTGGTTGCATCCCCCCTAAGCACCTCATCCTGTTTGTTTGCTAGAAACACCAGGAGTAGACAGACAGATCAGGGAACCCTTCCCCCATCCTATCTGTCCTACTCCTGTCAGGACCTGATTGGTCAATCTCCTCCCCCAGGAGATTTCTCATCTCTTTGTGTCTCAGAGAGCTTCCTTCCTCCCTCTTGAACACACCTAGTCTTAGGACTTAGCATAGATGTAGGCCTTTCCTATCCTACATGTATTTCCTAATAAAGCTACTTAAGCTTAAGTATGCTTCCTGCCTGCTTATTGATGATTAGCTACTCACACTCCTCTGTAAACTCTGCATTGGGCAAATGGATGCAATGATCTCACAGTCCTTGCATTCCAACACAAGTGAGAAGGGACAAAGGCACTTAGGGGAGCAGGGAAGGCGTGGATGGGTGAGAGAAGGGACAGAGGAGGAGCGAAGTGCACGGGCTGGAGTATGGAGGGTGATAAGTGCAGAGAGGTAGGGGGGAGGATGAGGATCTGATGAGGATAATTCCCCATTAAGACCAAGACTCTCCTGATATTTGGGATTTAATTCAAATGGTATGTGCCTGGCCAAATTTATATACTGTGAAGATTTATATTCCCTTAATGGGCATTGGATGAGTGATTACCCTGGGCAGTATACATATTTATCATCTAGGGGTTGTAGCACGATAGATTATGTCTTAACTGCTGCTAGTGTAATTCCACTAGTTAGTTCGTTTCAGGGGTTTTCAACCTGATAGTGACCACCTTCCTTTGTTAGTCAGCCTCAATTGGCTTAAGACCCCAGTGAATGGAGTACCACCGGCAGATCCCAGGGGGAATGTTACTGGAATGGTTTGAAAGAAATGGGACCAAGAGTTGAAATTGGGTATTGAAGCTACTCTCAACTCCCTTTTAGGCTCTTATTATGCCAAAAGAGTTTTAGAAGCTAACAACTCAGAGGATGTTGTCCATTTTTATCAATTCTTTCTTGGGAGGTTTTCCCCACTTTTGGCGGTATTAAATCAGGATGCCCCGAGACTAAGGCAGGAAACAAGTGACCGTGTGGGTTGGTTTGATGGAGAGTGTCAGGCATTTCGAACTAAATTGAGAAAAGTTTATCATAAACTTATGAAGGAGACTAGGAGTTTCTTTCTCTAGTTTTTAGTTAAAAGGAGAGAATATAAGGTCCTTATTGTAAGGAAGAAATAATTTTTTTTCAATAAGGAATGGGGAAAATTGGAATTTGCTGCTAGGGATCCTAACCCCCAGAAATTTTGGAAATTGGTGAGAGGCGTTGGTCGTGAAAGGAGGCCTCAGGGCAAGATGGTCATTCCTGAAGTATGGATGGGACATTTTGAGAATTTGTTTTCCACTCCAATTCCCAGGGAAGAAATAAAGCTCCTCTTTCTGAATGAAAATTTGTGGCCTCCAGTCCTTGAGGAGGAGGTAATTCAATTTATTGTTTCCCTAAAGTGTGTTAAAGCCCCGGGTCCTGATTATTTACCGCCTGAACTCTTTAAGGCTGATATTAGCTGGTGGGTGCCACTATTAGCATCACTGTTGACAGTGATTAATAGTTCGGGGAATATTCCTCCGGGATGGACGCAGGCAATAGTTATTCCCATATATAAGAAAGGGAATGCCACTGATCCCAAAAGTTATAGACCCATTAGCCTCCTGAGTATTGCAGGCAAATTATATGCCAAATTTTTGCTTAAGAAGTTAGATGATTATTTGAAGACGAACAAAATCATCAAGGATGAACAAATCGGTTTCAGGGAAGGATGGACTACTGGGGATCACTGGGTATTTTCAGATGTTACGAGATCACAGTCAACCACAGTCAATTCCCTGTGGTGGCTACGATCACAGAACATCTGTTGGGGGGAACGGATGTTCCCCTCAGATTTTACCACGGCGGTGGTAAAATTTTTGCCACGCGAGCGGCTGAAACGGCGGGACCGGCGGTGATCACGTGGTGAAGGCGATTCCCCACCATGATGAACCCCACCGTCACTTCTGGACCGCGGCCACGGCCTGGAATCTCGGCAGGGATTCCGGCCCATGGCCAAATCGGGCGAGCGCTGCAGCCACATTGGCCGCGGCGGCCACTCGTCTCCCCAGAGGGTGGGCGGCGGAGAGCGTGGAGGGGGCGGGTCCGTGTGGCCACACGTTGCACCACGCGGCCCCGACCCCTCCCCGATTCCCCACCGGGATCCCCCGGCACATCTGTTAGGGTGTGACGGGGTCATCCCGGTGGGGGATGAATTTATTGTTTTTGTGACGGGGCCAATTTGGATTTGAGGTCTGCTTTTGACCTGGTTTCTAGAGATCTTTTATGTCAAAAACTGACTTCACTCAATGTGGATAGAAGACTCTTGTTCCTAATTTACCAGTTACATCAGAATACTTCGTTGAAGGTCAGATTAAACGATCAAGGGGGTCTAATGGATAAAATTTGCACTGGAAGAGGTGTCAGACAAGGGTGAATCCTTGCGCCAACTCTCTTTCACATATTCACAAATGATATTAGTGAATTGTTATCCAACAGCCCCTTTCATCCTCCATATGTTGGTGATAGAGGCATCTCCGTCTTGCTCTATGCAGATTATGTGGTGCTCCTGTCTACCTCCCACATAGTAGGGATGGGCGAACAGAACGTGGTTCGGATGTTCAGATGTTTGGTTCTTCAGCTCAAAACCCGAGTTCGGGTTCAATGGTTCGGTTCAGCCGAGTTCGGTTTGGTCAAACTTGGCCGAACTGTCAAAAATAGCGAAACTGAAACGAAACCGAAACCTAACTTTTTGGCCCTGGAAAGATGTTTTTCCTGCCTCCGAACTCATCCGAACACGACCGAACTGTTTGGTCATTCGAGAGTTCGGTTCGGACGTTC
>QEPC01006008.1:2171481-2189432 GCA_003113815.1 Sphenodon punctatus
GCATGGGGTCAATTTGAACCACACTTCCCGGGCTAGCCGGGGGAATGTCCCGGGAAGCGTGGTCAAAAAGATCCCCAGCGGGGACCAAAAAAAAGTAACGTCTGGCTGGTTGCCACGGCCCGGGATCCCCGGCGGGATCCCGGGCCATGGCGCATCCGGCCCGATGCGGCGGCCGCAGTGGCCCCGCCGCCCGCCCGTCTCCCTGGAGGGCGGGCGGCGGGGTGTGTGGAGGGGGCGGGGCCGTGCGGCCGCACATTGCGCCACACGGCCCTGCCCCCTCCCAGATTCCCCGCCGGGATCCCCCCGGCATGTCTGATATGGCGTGACGGGGTCACCCCAGCGGGGAATGAAGGGTTGTTTTCGGTACGGGGCCAAGCGGCCCTGTAACGTCTGAAAACACCCTGAGACTTGTCTACACAGTTTACCTATTGCCACCACAATGTCAGACCTTGTGATTGTGGCAAGGTACAAGAGCTCTCCTATTGCCTTTCTGTATTGCTTATTTTCTGGCAGCAATAAGCTTTGTTCTTTGATCTCCTGTGGGAAGCTTGTTTCCATAGGGGTATTTGCTGCCTTCACACCCCCCACGCTGAAACTTTCTATCATCTCTTCTATTGCCCTGTCTTTGGTTGAGAAGATAGCTTCCATCATCTTCTCTTTTAATTTGTATTCCAAGGTAGTGTGTTATGTTACCCAGGTCCTTAGTTTCCAAGTCCTGATTTAGAACTCTCATTGTTTCGCACTCATCCCCTTCTTGCTCAAAACAGACGATAAGGTCATCGACATAAATTAATACAAAGATCCACCTGGCCCTTAGTCTCTTTACGTATAAGCAGGGATCTGCTTTGCTCCTGGTAAAATTTTCCCTCATGAGCCCCTTGTTTATTTTAGTGTTCCACGCTCTGGTGGCCTGTTTAAATCCATATATGCTTTTGTACAGTTTGCATACAAGATCCGGCCTTTCAGCGTCTGTAAACCCCGGTGGTTGGTCCATGTAAATATCTTTCTTCAACTCACCATTTAGGAATGCTGTTTTCACATCCATATGCTTGACTTGCATTGTTCTTCCAGCAGCTATACTTAACAATGTTCTGATTGTAGTGTCCTTAACTACAAGTGCAATTGTTTCATCATAGTGTTCTCCGTACTTCTGGGAGTATCCTTTTGTGACAAGTCGGGCCTTGTACCATTCAATATTTCCCTGTGCATTGTACTTTATTTTAAATGTCCATTTACAACTTATAGTCTTTCTCCCTGCGGGCAGTGGAGTAAGTGTCCACATTGCATTGTCCTGCATGAATTTTACTTCTTCTTCAGCTGCTCTTACCCATTTTTCTGCTTCCCCTTCTGACATCTGCGAGATGTCCTTCCAGGATTCTGGATCTGACAATTTACTGGTGCTGACTTTGTAGGACAGACAAGTGGGGGGAATGCCTTTGCTAAACCTTGTCGACTGCCTTGGCTCTGCATCAGCAGCCGATTGTGTCTGTTCCTGCACTTCTGTTACCTTTTTGCTGATTTTGACTATTTGTTCAGAGGATTGCTCCCTTTCAGTAGGGATGTGTGAACAGAGTTTGGGGTTCAGTGTTCAGACCAAACGTGTGGTGTTCAGGGCATTCACGAACACCCTAAACCCGAACTGCCCACCGCCCGAAATGGCCGAACAAAGTTCAGGTTTCGAACCCATTCCCGTCGGGGTGGTGGTCCAGTTTTCCCTCCCTCCTCCAGGCTTTGCGGGTGGAAGGGATGCTGGGGCTCACCTCCCCGCCCCCACCTTGCCCAGCCTGGTTAAAAAAAATGTTTTTTAAAAAAAACCCAAACAACCCCACCCCAGGAATTGACCTACCTGGTGGTGCCGGGGTTCCTCCCCCCCTCTCCTCGGCCGAAGGGGTTTGAAACCTGAACTTTGTTCATCCAGTTCGGGCGGTGGCAATTCGGGTTTGAGGGTTTGCAAATGACCCAAACACCCCGAGTTCGGTCTGAACACCGAACCCCCGAACTCTGTTCGCATATACCTATTCTTTACTGTTCAGATATAGTCCTGTGAAGAATCCTTTATCACTAGTCATGTGGCTCGCTGCCCCGGAGTCTACACACCAATTTGGGTATGAGCTGTCTTGCTTTGCTCTGAAGCACCCACTCCATTGTTGAGCGACTGTGTTGCTGTTTGTGACTTTAGCCCTCTGCTTAGGTGTTCAAGGAGAGAGTTTCTGCTGTCCATATATAGCAGTCTTTCTTTAAATGTCCCTCCTTTTTTCATCTGAAGCATACTCTGTTTTCCCTTTTTGGAGCTTTGTCTGAGGTTTTCAGTGCAGTCTCATTACCCTGCTTTAGATCATTCTGCAGGTTTCCATATATAGCAGTCTTTCTTTAAATGTCCCTCTTTTTTGCATCTGAAGCAAACTCTGTTTTCCCTCTTAGGAGCTCTGTCTGAGGTTTTCAGTACAGTCTCATTACCCTGCTTTAGATCATTCTGCAGGTTATCCTTTCTGCACTGGAATAAATCTGCAAGTCTACCTTTAACAAATTCCAGCTTCAGTTCATCCCCTGGACTTGTCTCCAGGGCATTGATGAGGGCACTGTAAGATTCAGGCAGGCTGCAGAGGAGTAGGGCTACCACATGGCTGTCCTTTATATCTTCTCCAATGCCGTGCAGCTTTATATCTTCTCCAATGCCAACATGGCATTTATATGCTCCTGTATTTCACTTTCTTTGCCAAGCCTCATTTTGTATAGTTTCCTCAGTAGAAACAGTTTGTTATTCAGGCTAGTTCTCGCATGCAAGTTTTGTAATGCAATCCACATGCCTCTTGCTGTGGTCTCACTTCTTATATGGATTAGCTGGTCATTTTCTACCAATAAACTTATTGTAGCCTTTGCTAACCTGTCCTTTTTATCCTATTCCTCATGATTTGCTGCTGGTCTGTTCGTGGTAATCTCCTCCCATAGATCATCTTTAGACAGCAGCATTTCCACTTTAAACTTCTACAACTGGTAGTTTACATTTTTCAGCTTTCCTACTGAAAGTCTGAGCTCTGAGCTGCTTGCCATACTTGCTTCCCTCCCTTTCCCCTTCTGGGATTTAGGCCTTCTTACTCACAGTCAGTAGGCCTCTCTGTCTGGGAGTTTTCTTTCACAGTCTGCACTACTTCTGGGCTGCTTCTAGTCTTCAAAATTGCCTTGAATATGTCCTGGGTCCATAACCTGTTGTAGCTTTCTGTTCAATAACACACACTGTTTCTTCAAAACAGAACTTTACTAAGAGCTCAGAAGACATGCTTCCATACTGTACAGACTGCATGGGACAAGATGGAGGACAGAGAGAGAAGAAGAGAGGAGACAAGGAGAAAAAAAATACTATTCCATCCCCTGGACAAGTCCCATATTGAGCTTGCAGGGCTTGCAATGGGCTTTTACTTGTGACTGTTGCACATTCCAACATCTCTGCCCCCAGCTCTGGTCTTAGAGTAACCTGGGGAATCCTGATATCTGCACTAATTTGTACTATTGACTCTGAGGGAGCCTTTGCAAGCAGGAAAATAGTCCAAGTGATGCCAAGGGGGTGGGATAGGGCAACAGTCATTCTTCTCAAAGGCTGGTGCAGGATGCAGCTCTCATCAAGGGAAGTGTTATCTCACTGGAGGGGAGGTTAGCAAGAATATTTTGGGAGCCCTTATTTCACCCCCTGCCCATTTTAAATTGGGAGATTCCAGGTCCCCACCAACACACTGGCCGGTGATGTGTATGTGAATGTCCATGGGGCTATGGACATTGCGGGCCATCCCTTGCAGCTGACAAATGAAAATTGAAGGCCAAAAAGCCAGCAGGGATCTGGAGGTGGCCCACTTTGCTGTGGGCTGTGGCTGTGTGATTTCCATTTCAGCACCCTGTATTTGTCAGCACACCAGGTGGCTAACTGTGGACAACTGCTTAATACCCTAATACTACCACTGACTGTCATAATTGTTGTCTCATGACTATTTGTACATTCACTTACCTGATTTGGGGATTCAGATGCTGTAGCCAGATGCAGATATGGGGATATGCATCTTAAACCATGAATAAAATCATAGATCTGAAGAGCTGGAAGCATCTAGTTCAACCCCTGCTCTGAGGCATGAGATATTCTTTACCTAAATGTCTCTGACAGATGTCTGTCCAGCCTTTTCTTGAAAACCTCCAGGGAAGGAGATTCCACAACTTTCTTAAGCTGTTTGCTCCACTGTTGAACTGTTCTAACACTTAGGAAGTCACCCCACCTAACAATATTTTACCGAAACCTACTTTTCTGTCATTTAAACCATTGTTTTTATCCTGTGGTGATGAAAATAAAATGCTCTCCATCTATTCTGTTGCATCTCTTTAATTATTTGAAAACTGTCAGCCTATCCCCACAAACTGTCTTTTCTCTATACCAAACATGTACAGCTCCTTTCCTGCTATGACTTGTATTCCAGACCCTTGATCATCTTCATTGTTGCTCTCCTCAGCATCCTTTCTGGTTTCTCAACATCCTTTTTGTTCTTCTGAGGACACTTTCCAACCTCTACTTCTACATTCAATAGGAAAAACCATTGGCTGGAGGATACAAACCAAATGAGTCACCTTGCAAAACCAGATGTGTCAGTTTACCAGCCCAAAGGTTTGACTCATTTAACACTGTTGATGATCTAGTTTGCCAGCAGCCCAAGGAATCCACCTCCCTTGCAGTCAGCCATGAGGAAGGCAATTTGACACAAAGGTGTTGAGACGTATTGGGCAAAAACACCCAAAGCATCTGAAATTCTGGTGTCTCTTCTAAGGGCAAATGTGTCCTAAGGGGGGCAGTGAGTTAGGGTAAAATCTGTGAATTTTGAGGTCTATGAACCCCTCACCACACAGCTCAGTGACATGAGAGGCCTTGAGAGAGAAAAAGTCACGTTCTGGTTGAGGTGGCAAAGGGTGGGGAAGGGACTGACAGTGCCAGGCCCTGGATAACTGTGGTAGCCACTGAATGCAGACACCTGGGAAAGGCTCAGGAACAAGTAAAATTTGACAGGGAGAGAAGCAGTGACCTTTGGTGAGTGACAATTGAGGTTACGTGGATGAATATTAAACATGAAGGGTGTGAATTATTCATTGTGAGGCTCAAGGTAAAAGGGTTAAACCTGATAACATCCCTTTAAGTGGCATTTCCCTATATCGCTTTGTTCTCTTGTCTTTCATGGAAGCCTGTTTCACACTTCCTACCCACTCTGTAGGAATAAAGCTAACCTGGGGGATGCCAGCTTAGTAAATGGTGGCTTTTCAACAAGCACGCAGCTCTTTTGGGGCCACTGAGATGTTGTGCTGCCTCAGGAGCAGAAAGACTCTAGGATGTCTGTGACTCATACAATCTGCCTCCCAGTTCCTACCCACTTTGTGGATGACATATTCTGTACCATCTCTAAGGCCCTTTTCACATGGACTGGGAGAAACCGTGGGGTGGGGGGTGCAGCATGTGGGCAGCTGGTCGCACGGATGCACACCCATCTCCACCCACCTTCACCAATCTAAATGCACAGAGGCATCTTTGTTTTCTCAGATGCCTCCGTGTGTGGGGGATTGGTGGAGATGGGTGTAGCGCGGGACCGTGCACGCACCCACCTGCACAGACAATCACATGGACGCCCCCCCATGCCCACCCAGTCGCCCACATGGGTGGGGGGGGGATCTCGTGTGAAAAGGCCCTATGTCTTGATACAGCATATCTATCCACCAGCACATTGGGGTGGTGGTGTTGGCTAGCATGTTGGATTCAATCGATTTCCCCACCCCTTTACACTCATTTTCTGTCATGGGGTACGTGCTAAAAAGCAGAAGCCTGCATACCAATAGATACAGTAGGAACCTCACTAAAGCACACCTCATTATAGCACAAATAACAGTAGTGACCATGGCTCCCAATGTATTTTACTCCTATAATCACAAATGCATACCATTTTTCAATTATTTTAGCCGAAATGGGTATCCACAAAAATAGGTATACCCTTCAAAATCGAGGTACCTAAATAATTTTGGATAGATCAGACACTAAAGAGTACCCGTTTAGTGCCCAATGAATTTCCCAAATTACTACTACCGTGCTACCAGTTTTCTTTTACTGAGCTACCATTATTGTGTTTTGGTGGCTCAAGTCAAGTCAAGTTTTATTGATACCAGTTGTCACCATGATCATACAAAAATACAAAGACATAACCAAACAGTATATAACTTTTTCAAATTTTTACAGGTTAGGCAATAACCTACGCCTAGGGTCTTCCACTCTGAAAGCAAAAAGATGAAAGCGTGCATAGAAAATGTTCACTCTTCTGCTGAAAAACCCAAATCAATTTTTCTAAATCCAAAAAATTGGTTAGAGGTGAGGGAAATGGCAGAATGAGTTGTTCCCTAATTACCTTAAATAAAGGACAAACTATCACATAGTGTACTGTATCTTCAAGGTCATGTTTACAGTAGTGGCAAAACCTGTCTTTTGGGGGAATTTCTAATCAACGTCCTTCCATTATGGCCAAAGGCATTAGCTCCAACTTTAATCTAGTTAGAGTCATTCTATGAGATTTCTTCAAATCTAAAAGTAAGTATTTCTCAATACCATCCCCTCCTCCCCATAAAATATATAAAGGAGCTAATTGAGAGACACACTACAGCCGTGTCAATCAGTTGAGCAGTATTTTTGGTAGCTCTGTAAAAGAGTTTTACCATTTTACCATTTTTCAGGTCCATTTTCATTACTGTCCTGATTGTTTCATGCTGGAAAGACACTAAAACAGCGATACGGTAAATCAAAATGGGCTAGTAAAATGGAATGTCGGTAACATGTTGGCAATGGTAATACCTAGTATTTTGTGTAGTCGGTACCCATCTCAGTATTTGGGTACCAATCAGCTGCCCAATAGGCCATATCAAATGTTGGGTGTTCAGTTCTATGTGGGGGTCCCTGTAATATGCACACAGTTTGTCAAAAGGAAAGACTGATGTCCCTTTCCCCAACCCAGAGGAAAGGCACAGTGGTCCTACATTGCCTAATGTATAATAGTCAAATTAGTCAGGAAATGGGGATTTGTTTCAGTACAAGCCTTGCACATGTGTGGAGTCTGCTCTTTATTGTAACTCAGGTATCGTGAACTCAAACAGAATAACTCAAACTGTTATCATGTTAAACTGTCTTTACCATGGCTTCATTTCAGAACAAAGTCCGGCAGGTATTTGGGGATTTTCAGGGGGCACCCTGATCTCTATCGCCTTTCTTCCACCTCTGTGGACTTCTGGACTGGGCTCCCTGACCTCTTGGGCCTCTTCCTCACTCTCCGGTTGCTGCATGGAGCTCTGGGCAGTTTCTACCATATCACCTGGCTTGTGTGGATTTTGGATTCTGCAGGCTTGTCTGTGACCCAAACTTTGTCTCACCCTCAAGTGTCTCCGGTTTCTTCATACGGTGCAACCTTCTCAAGTGGTCACTTTGTATGACCTGGGTGCAACTGACTTATTGAAGACTCCTTTGGCCCATTTGTCTTGCAATCCTTCCAGGGGCTGTATCCACACAGGGGTACCGGGGGGGGGGGGGCGTATGCTGTATTTTTTTGTATTCTGTTTTAATAGTGTTTTAATCATATTGTTGTTTTAAATTATTTTAATATGTTGTTAGCTGCCTTGAGATGCTTTTAGCAGGAGGGGGTGGCATACAAATTTAATTATAAATAAATAAATAAATGTGTCAACGTGGGCAGGTTTCGTGTTGACTGACTGTAGTAGTGGGCTTGTTTCTGCTGTGCCCATTCCATTTCGATTTATCAGTTTTCGATGGTTTTTTAGTTTCAGATGTTCACTGGAGATGCAAAGAAGCATTTTAGTTCTCTGGCCCATGGAGGCTTGTGCTGGGCTGCTACTGCACACTTGCGTAGGGGTATTGCGATGAGTCAAGAAGGTTAGATAGG
Organism: Sphenodon punctatus; assembly: GCA_003113815.1. Classification (NCBI taxonomy): domain Eukaryota; kingdom Metazoa; phylum Chordata; class Lepidosauria; order Sphenodontia; family Sphenodontidae; genus Sphenodon; species Sphenodon punctatus. The sequence goes on from QEPC01006008.1 coordinate 2,179,437, forward strand.
GGTCTGCCCACATTGCTGCTGCTCTGCTGATTAGTCTTTTTGCTGTCTTAACAGCTGTTTCTACCTTCCCGTTACTCTGCGGGTAGGCTGGCGAGGAGGTCACGTGTTCAAATTCCCACCTTCTGGGCAAACGTTCAGGATTCTTCAGATGTGAATTGTGGTCAATTGTCACTCATGAGTTTGTCTGTGTGCCTGGCACAATGCATTTTCAAGCGTTCAGTTACTTCTCTGGATCTTGTATCTTCCAGTCTGTCAATTTCCCGGAAAATCAAAGAGTAATCCCCCATGATGAGGTATCGTTCGTCCTTTAGCGTGAAAAGGTCAACCCCTATCTTCTCCCATGGACAAGCTGGGGGGGTCGTGTGGCCACAGTTTCCCTTTACGTTGTTGGGTGCTGTCTGATCTGCATGTTTCACAGCCCTCTACAAAGACTCTCAGCTGGGTTCCCATTCTGGGCCAGTAGACACAGTCTCTTGCCAAGCGTAGGCAACGTTCGACTCCCAGATGGGATGAATGAATTTTCTCCATGACTCGAGGTCTGGGCGAAGAGGGTATCACGATGGTTGAGCCTCTGTATATCAGCCCTTCCTGAACACTGAGCTCTGTTTTGCAGTGAAAGTAGGGTTCTGCGCCAACCGGTGTCTGGGCCTTGTCTGCTGGCCAGCCCTTTAAAATTGTGTTTTTCAGCATTTGAAGGGTTGCATCTCATTCTGTGGTGTTCTTTAGCTCCTCAAGCTTATCTTTTTTCATTGGTATGTAGAATAGCATGTTACTTTGATGTCTTCATCTCCACACGTCTCCTCACCCTTGAAGAAGGCTCTGCTAAGTGTGTCGGCTAGCACAGGTTTCTTTCTAGGACAGTACCTGATTTGTACATCATATTTCTGTAGTCTTATCAGCATTCTCTGCTATCATTTTGGTGACCTTAGTAGGGGTTTCATCATTATGGTCTTGAGCGGCTTGTGGTCTGGGAGTACCACAACTGGATGTCCAAATGTGTATTGGTAGAACTGATCCACTCCGAATATTACTACTTGCAACTCTTTTTTGATTTGTATGTATCCCTGTTCAGTCTCTGAGAGTGCCCAACTGGCATACTCAGTGGGTCTGTCCTGTATCAAGACTGCTCCTAACCCCTTCTCTGAGGCTTCAGTTTCATTTTCTCTGAACTGAGCTTCACACTTCTGTCTCTGCATCTGGCCAGGAACCTGAATAGTTTCTCATCGTGATCGCGTTCTGCCTCCTCATTGTTAGCACCTTCCCCATATATGAGGATGTCATCTGCTATGACTTTCATGCCCTGGCAGACCTTCCAGGGCCTGGTATAGGCATCTTTGGAAGTTCTCTGAAGCCAAGGAGATGCCCATTGGCATGTGTAGCCATCTGTACCTTCTGAATGGGGTTGCAAACATGGTTAGTTTCCTGAAGGATTCATCCAGCTGAATGTGCCAAACCCTGTTTCGTATGTCACAGACCCTGAATAAGCATGCTTTGGATATATCAGGAAGCACATCTTTGATGGTAGGCAAAGGGTAGTGTGCCCTTTTTCAGTGCGTTGTTGAGTCACTTTGGATACATGCATATGCATAGTTTGCCTGATGGTTTCTTCACCACCAACATGCTGCTTACCCATGGGGTGTTTTTTCCTTGACTTTGGTGATGCCACATTAGCATAGGCTGGCTAGTGATTTCTTGACTGGTTTGTTGAGTGCCACCAGTATTCTCCTACATGGAAGGCACACTGGTGGTACCACAGGATTGATTTCATTGATTTCCTTTGAAGCATCCATCTCCCTTGAAAACATCCTCAAATTCAGTTAAGACCCTGTCCCTTGTTCTTCTAATTGGTGGTGACTTGACTTGATTGTCCTGTCTCAGGACTCTGTCTCTCGTGACACTCATCTGCTGCTGCTTCTCTGCATACTGAAGTTCTGGTGCTGCACTCTGATCAGATCCATGTGCTGAATTGCTTGTGCTCCTAGTAGTGGTGGTCTTGTCCTTCCACTATCATGAATTTTAAATGATTTTTTCTCCCATTTCTGTGATTTCTCAGCATTAGGTTGCATTTACCCACTGGCTGTATGGTGCCCATGTTATACATGACCAGGGACATCCCATCTGCCTGTTCAATGTGTTAGGTCTAAGCTCTCCTTAGAGATGATGTTGCAAGATGCCCCACTGTCTAGTTGTCAGACATAGAATGTATTGATAAGTGCATGGCACCAAGCCTTTGCACTACTTTAATCTACAAAGGATAAAATCTGTCCACATGTACACTCCACAAAACATACATGTAGTCATACAGTAAAAAGTGCTAAAACATTAGTAAAATAAAAATGGAATGTCACAATAGCAGAGAGACCATAATCCAATCTGCATTTTGAAGGGAATTGAAAAGAAAGAAGGTGGAATGGGTGGGATCTAGTCCCTTCCTCCACAAAGCACCCTGGGACCCTAGGGGCCTCTGGAATAAAACAAACAAACTGGGGTATTAGGACTAACCCAGGACTATCAAGAGGACTACTGATAAATGACAGCCACCTAGGGACCCTACTCTGTGGCAAATAAAGAATCCAGACCCTAAGTCTGTGTGAGTACTTTAATCCAGTAATTTTGTGCATCAGGGTAAGAGCCTCCTGTTGTGGAAGCCAGATAACCTTCTCATTTGCTGATAGCCAGTTCATCTTGGTTAGAGAGGGATTCAGGAGATTCTATCGTAGTGCCGAGTAGAGGGGTCACTCCATTAAATAATGGAATATGTCCTCGATAGCCCCCTCACCACATGGACATACCCTCCTATTTACCTCGCACCCCATCCTTCTCCCTAAAACCATTGCGGACGGCATTTTCTCGGTGCATAATCTAATCTTGCCAAAGCTATTCTCAAACACAATCTTAAATTACTGAACAAAAACTGGCTAGTTTTCCACAGTATAAAATGTGGCACAACCCTAGAATAACGCACAATGGCAAAGTCCTTCTGAATGGCTTAATCTTTGAGCCTCTGTCCTAACGGCCTGTTCAGCTGGGTGCATGAGACGTATAGTGTCTTCATAGAGGTAGCTAAATCCCAAGTGACGGAGCTGCAGAATAACAAACCTCAGCCAGGGTGAGTGCCCAGGGCCGCCCTTTCTGATTCTTCTAGATAGCACATTTTGGGCAATCTTAAGGGAGATAGTGAAAGAATTTTAATCCAATAGGACATTATTCGAAGTACAATAGATGTTAGAACAGATTTGAAAAAGAATTCAAGGCTTTTTGTAGCCCAACTGGGGACCTAGAGAGAAGGATTGTGTCGTCTGCAAACATTAGAACTGCTGTGAATGTGTTTAACACTTAGGTGGGTGGAAATCGGGATTGGCCATTTTAAGGATTATGTCATTGACATAAAGATTATAGAGTAAAGGGGTTAGGACACACCCCTGTCTCACACCCTTAGACACTGGAAATCATGATGTGAGTTCTCCCTGCCTCCCATAGCGAACTTGAGACCAATTGTCTCTATGGTAGGCCACTAATAGTTTGAGCATCGATGGGTCAATGCCTAGCACCACCAATTTGGCCCAAAGAAGTCTCCTATCCAAGGAGTCAAATGCGGCAGATAGGTCGATCAATGCTATGTAAAGGGAAGATTTCCTCACTTGAACATATTTGTGCCTAAGATACTGGAATATAAATATGTGGTCCAGAGTGGAGCCTCTTTGAAGCTGGCCTGGGCTTCAGCCAAGAAAGAATTCTTCCTGGCCCACAATTGCAAGTGAGCTAGTAGGTGTCGTCCAAAATTTTTGGCAGTGATGTTAATCAGACTAATAGGTCGATATGCACCTGGGTCACTCCTAGCCCCTCTTTTTTTAAATGGGAATGATGGTAGAATCTCTCCAGGATTCTGGGACACTATAATTTGCCATGATGCTATTAAACCAGGCAACTAGCATGGGATCCCACCAAGTCATATTCTGCTGAAAAGGTTCAGCAGGAATCCCATCTGGACCAGGTGCTTTGTTGCCTTTCTGTAACTTAATCAGGGATTGGATCTGTTCTCCATTGATAAGATAACGAATATGAGCTTGGGTGATTACAACTAGCTCCAATACAGGAGTCCTGACACCCTCGTGGTGGAACTGTATAGAAAAGTGGTGAACCCAGTGCTCCTGTGAGATATTTCCATCAATGTTGAAGTCGTAATTAGAGGTACCTTTTGCAACCAGTTTCCAGAAGGATCTATCGTCTTTGTGTTTAATAACTTTCCGTAATTTGCCCCATTGAGTGACACAATAAGCCTGTTCTTTCTTCCTCGGGAAGGATTTATAATCCATCCTTATTTCCCGGAATAATTCCCAAGGAAACACCTCCATCATCCTTAAGGCCTTAACTTTGGAATTTAACCATTTCTTTTTCTGGGCACACTTCTTATCAAACCATAGAGCACCCCTATTGTAGGATGAACTCCTAGGTTTGTGGGAAGAAGTGGTTTCAAGTAAGAGTATAGCTTGTTAAAGATCTGCTGGACAGAGTCTGAAATTCCATCCTGGGCGGAGCCATTCAAGGCCTGATCCCTTGGCAGGCTCAGATCCTTATCTATCAATCGGGCAACGATTGTCCTGGCAACACTAGGATCCCATTTTAATCTCCTCTTGTTGAGGACCACGAAGGGTGTTTCATAACTGAAAAAAGGGGCAATGGGGCCCTGAGGGACATCTTGAACTATTACCATCATCCAGCAAAGGGGAAGGTGGTCACTTTCGGGTGTGGACGCATGCTGAAGTTTCTTATTGTACACCACAACTCTGGATCAACTATCACATAATTTATAATGCTGGCACCCCTGGTTGAAACATAAGTCATATCACCTGAAGAGACGCTAGGGTAGATGCCATTGAGTATCCTCAAGTTAAGGGAGTGGAGTAAAGAGAAAAGTTGCTTCCCTCAAATGTTAGCACTAGGGTCTCGTAGTACTGGCAAACAGATGCCCCAGATTTCGTTAAAAATTAAATAATCATCCTCCTCTCAAGGTAAACCCCCCATTCTTGCATTATAATCACCTGCAAGGATAAATTTATCATTGGGGTACTGGAAACAAAATGTCTCCAGGTACTGATGGAAGGGGAGAACCTTTTTCCTCCTGTGAGCCACTTTGAAAGTTAGTACAAGATCTATGGGCCACATAGGAACTGGGGGATAGGGTGCCTACGGGTTGTTTGTCCAGGATTAAGAAAGGAAGAAGATATCCAGATCATGGACCTATGGGTGCAGTCTCAGAGGGCCTGATCCCTATGCAGTCCCATGGCTGACAAGTGCAGCTGTCACACAGCGGGGCCAGCACAGGGAGATGGGCAGATGGTTGCCCCCCACCCCCTCCTGCAGGGTGGGCGGGTAAGTGGGCTAAAGTCAGAGTAGACCAAGGTGCCAACTACGTGAGTGAAACCCAAGAGCTGCCCTGCCTCCCTCCCTCAGCCTGACCAAAATCACTTCCCTGGTCATGACATGGCTGTGTGTGATGGGCAAAAGCACCCACCACTCAAAGTCCCATCGTGGAGCTTGCCGCTTGGTGGGGCAGGAGGGGGCCAAGCGCACAGGCTACCATGCTTTGGGTAGCCTTAACCCATTTTGGATAAAGCTGCTACATGATGTGTCCTCATCCTTTTTCCAAGGACAGTGCCATCACATAGTAGCTCGCTGCTTGCCCCACCATGCGGTGGGGGCAGGGGGGACATCTGGCAGCTGCCAGCCACATGATGCATTGCATCGTGTAGTGAGTGGTACAGCTGCCCAGAGTTAGTGATTTAAGGCTGCCCAAGATGTGGTAGCCTGCCCAAGATGTCTCGTATGGTTGGACCCAAAGTCATGGAGCCATCCTTTCTCCTTGTCCTCATCTCTCCTTTTGCCCAAGCTCACTCTTTCAGTGGAGGGTCTGGAGCGACAGATCAGATTTAGGCACTGAAGAAGGTCCAAATGAAAAGCTGTTGTGGGTTGTATTTGGCTCATGGGCTGGGGGTTCCCCACCCCTCCCCTACTCAGCTTGAAATGAAATCATGGAATCGAGATTCATATTTAAGTGCATTTTTTGTCTAAGTTTATAGTCATGTTGTTTGGCAGGCTTTATGTTTCCAAGAAAAATCCTGAAATCAGTTACTGGAGTTTTCTTGCTCAAGGTGGCTAGTTTATAATAAGCTCCTCTCCATAATGTTTTCCCAGGTGTGAATGTCTTGAAACCTGGTGTCCCTTAGTACAAATAAGAGGTTCTTGTAAGAGACCTAAGAGAGAGAGAGTTCAACATTTCTTTCATGCTAAGTTTAGTTTTCAAGTTTGAAATTAAAGGGCTTCCATTTCTCTTCCACCTGGTGGGAGCTCCATGCAGCACCACCTTCGCTTCTCAAGCTGTGAAATTAGTACTTTGGGAAACTGGGCTTTGTGCCTGACCTTAATCAGTGTGTGTTTGGATTTTACAAGCCTTTCAAAGGAGGACGATCCTTGCTGTTGTTGCATTTGAGGTTGCACTTGACAGCTTTCCCTTTGCAGAATGGCACTCGACAAATCCACCCAGGCCACATGCTGTTTAGTGCTTCTGATTAGTTGCACAAGATCAGGTCTCCATTTTGGCACTGGGAGCAAAAATATTTCCTTACAGCCCCATTACAATTTGCTTAGTGGCAGGCTGCTCGGGGCACTTTAAACAAGGTCGGTCCCATCACATACCGCTTGCCAAAACAGCAATTAACCACTGTGCAGGAGGGGTAGAGGGGAGAGCATTTGCTTTCTACTCCTCTCTCTCTCTGTGGTCTCAAACAGGTGCTAGCTTAGTGGTCCCAACCTGAGGAGGAGAGATAACACATTCCAATTGCACAAGGGCCATAGGACTAGCCAAGGGGATCACGAGAAAAACAACACTAGTACATTAACACCCAGTGGGATAATTGAATTATTAGACAGTGCTGTTTGCAGTTATGAAAATTACACCTTGCCATATTCATTTTATTCCCCAAATCTGAAAAATCTGAAATAACCTGACCGGATGATTCATTCTGATCTCATCCCATTTGTGCACTGATGCAACCCTATCAGCTTGAATGCACTTTATTGCTAATATACCTTCTGATATAAATGAAGACAGAATCAGCTCTGTAAAGAGTAGAGTTGAAATAAATATCCGCAAAAATGAATAAATCTGTAATCTATTTTTGTGGATATTCATTTCAGCTCTACATTTCAGCTTTCAAATTTACACTACCCAAACCAAAACCAACAAAACAGATAACTGTTGTTCATTCCAGTTTTGTTTTATTCCTGATTTTGTTATTTTGGTTTGGTTATTTCTGTTATTTCAGTTGTTATCTAGTCATTTTAGTATTTCATTACATTGTTTTAGCACTATTGTGTATGTACAATTACCAAAACGAAGTTACCAAAATAAAAAAATAAGTAAATAATCAAAATAGTGAAATAAACCAAGTGACTGAACTGGAGTATCTGAATAAGTGGAATAAATGGATATGCAAATATCCATGTTGGATACTATTTGGATATTCATTTTGGACTATTGATTTCAGCTCTAGCAAAGATATTTATTTATTTATTTATTTGTTCTTGTTTTTTTCAAATTTATATGCCACCTTTCCCACAAAAGGTGAGGGCAGCTTACAAGTCATAAAAGAAAAAGAAAATTCATATAGTAAAACATTCCCTTCCTCCCCTCAAAACTCCCACGCTCCCTACAACCCTATCCAATAACCCAACCAACCCTGATCCCAGCCTGCCAAATGCTCTTTCAAAGAAAAAAGTTTTACACCACCTCCGGAATGCTCAGGCTTTGGGGTAAAAGATTAAAACCCAGAACCTCTGGGGTAGGATTCTCAGAAATGCTCCCCATTCCACGAGCAGGACCCTAGAGGCAGGCTGAGCTCCCGAGTCTCAATGCACGGATGAGACGATGGTTCAGGGAGGAGGACTTTAGATTAATTAAGAACTGGGGAACTTTTTGGTAAGGGGAAACCTAAACCAATGGAATGGGCTCCACCTTAACCAGAACGGAACCCGGCTGCTGGCACTAAAAAATAAAAAGGAAATAGAGCCGTTTTAAAACTAGAATCTGGAGGAAATCTGACAGGCACTGAGGACCGCATGGTTTGCATCAAGGCATCTTTAAAGGAAGCCATTAATTCAGGAGAATTAGAGCATCCTAATACAGAGGATATGAAATAAGCTGAGGGAGCCAAGGTGAAAATCAGTGTGGAACAGACAAATATAAAGGATCCCAAAATACCTGAAACAGTTACTTATAATGTGCAGATCAAGAATGAGAATAAAAAGGATACATTTAAGTGTCTATCTGCAAATGCTAGAGGTCTAAAAGGTAAGACAGGAGAATTAGAGTGTATGGCACTAAATGAAGATCGACCCAAAATAGGCATCTCGGAGACCTGGTGGAATGAGGATAAGCAATAGGACACTGTAATACCAGAGTACAGAATATATCAAAATGACAGAATAGATTGAGCATGGTGGGATGACATAATATGTTAAAGATAGCATTGAGTGAAGCAAGATTAAAATTTTACAAAAAGCAAACTGTACCCTGGAATCTCTATGGATAGAAATTCCATGCATAACAGGTAAGAGTATTGCCGTGGGAATATGCAATCATCTCCCTGACCAGGACAGTGAGACTGACTATGAAATGCTAACAAAGATTAGACAGGCTACTAAAGTCCTAAACACAATAATAATAAGCTGTGATTTCAATTACCCTGATATTGACTTCGGCATTTCCTCAGGGCGTAATATGGAGGTAAAGTTTTTAGCTGCCATAAATGACTGCTTCTTGGAGTAGCTGGCCCTGGAACCAACAAGACAAGGAGCTACTTTATATTTAATCCTAAATGGAGCACAGAACCTGGTGCAAGCAAGGGGTAATGGTGGTGGAGCCAGTTGGCAATAGGGATCATAATATAATCAAATTTGACAGAATTACTGGATAGAGAATGAGAAACAAAACTACTGCAGTAACATTTAACTTTAAATAGGAATACTATGCTAAAATGAGGATGCTAGTTAGAAGGAAACTAAAAGGAGCAGTGGTGAGGATTAAATGTCTGCAAGATGTTTGGAAACTGTTTTAAAACACCATCTTGGAAGCCCAGATAAAATGTTATAGCTCCCCTATGAAGGGAGGCTATGTAGGTTAGGGCTCTTCAGCTCAGAGAAGAGACGACCAAGATGGGATATGATAGAAGTTTGCCCCTTCTCTCTTGTTATCCCCCATGCCTGAAACTCCCTCCCTGAATACATTAGTTCTACTGCCACCCTCCCAACTTGCAGATATCTCCTGAGAACCTACCTCTTCCATCAGGATTTCCCTGACTCGTCATGAGTTGAAATTGCATTATCCTCACTAAGAACCTCTTCCCTGTACCTAAGTTACGCACATGCACATGCATTTTCTCAAACTCATGAATGTATCTTTGTCTCTCCTGATGTTCACCTCTCCCTTGTCTCCCCCTTCCTTCTCTCTTAGATTGTAAGCCCTTTGAGGTAGGGACAAGGGATGGGTGAACAGATCACGGTTCGGGTTCGACCGTTTGGTTCGACTGTGTTCAGTTTGGCCGTTCGGTTCATTCCCCTTGTTCGGGTTCAGCCGTTCGATTCAGCCGTTTGGTTTGGGTTTGGCCGTTTGGGAAATGTTTTTATATGGGGTATTTTTCTGTTGTTTTATATATTGGGGGAGCGGGGTATTTGGTTTTATATGTTTTTTTGGTTTTTTATTTGTTTTTTGTTTTTATGTTTTTTTTAATTTACATTTTAATCTAATATTATATATAGCTATTTACACTAAATCTAACTGCTATTAACTATTCTAAATGCTATGAACTAAATGGATTATCTAATAAGTACACAGGCCTACTCCTACAGACACATAAAACTAAAACACTAACGCTATCTCTATCACTAAGCTATCTCCTACAACTGTCTACTATCTATCTATCTATCTATCTATCTATG